>CAUYPK010120779.1:0-13233 GCA_963574355.1 Loris lydekkerianus
ACACTGGTTAACATAGCCTTCCTGGCAATTTCACAGTCATTGTGTTGAGACATTTACATTCTACATTTACTAAGTTTCACATATACCATTGTAAGATGCACCACAAGTGTATTCTCACCAATCCCCCTTCTTCCACCCACCTTCCCCCTTCCTCCCCTCCCTTTCCCCCATCCCCCTATTCCTGGTCAAAGAGTATAGAATTATGCACAGTAATTATATTTACTCTAAGGCTTACTCTAAGACCTTAAGGCTCAACTAAGATCACCTGTTAGCTACACTAGAGCATTTGTGCAGTATCAAATGTTAATTTCCCAGTAAATGGTGTAACTGTAACACTGCATCCTACTGTGCCTAATTCATATGCTCTGCTGAGTTTGCTATTAGCAGAAGACAAGTGGCCCACTTGCCTGGACTTAAAAGGACATCTAGAGATGGTCAACATGCCCTGCTTCAGACACATGCTGAGAGCGGGCTGGTCAACGCATGGCTGAAGCCTGAGGAGACTCCTCGAGGAACTTGTCTTAATTGGACTTTTGAACTTTGTGAAAAAGGGGTGAAATGTCACAGGGAAAAGTATATTAGCCCACCACCATGGTATTGTTAAGGCCTGAGTAGAAAACCCAAGAAAAGTCACAGTCCCTAATACCTCAGTGCTAAAATATTAGCACCTGCAGAAACAAGCTGATATTGAGACTCTAAATCAACTCCTTAAATATTAGATCACCAGCAGGTCTGTTAAAAAGTATATAAAAGTGTATAAGTGTAGTGTAACTGAGAAAACTCTGAAGGTGAAGTTAAACACCCCTTCACAGGGTCTAGGGGTATATTAATTTGCCTCCTATGACTAAGTGGCAGCTCGAGTGGGAAATCGAGGCTGCCCTGGTTAATAAATAAATTAGAATTGTACACATGTGAGTGCTTAGAGAATAAATAAGCCAGGTAACAATAAGTGAGGCTTTGCCCCCTTCCCTCATTCACGAGGTGAAACAAATATGTAAGTGTGCCCTTCATCCCTGCTCCAACTTTGTCCCCTGACTATTAAGTCTTTGCTACAATTTTTGCCTAGAGAAGGAATTAGGGTGTGCACTCCTTAATCAAGGTAGAGCCATCCAAAATATTTAGAATTGGTTTGTTCATAACCTTGCTGAAACTCAGAGAGTTTATACCTGGAGATAGGAGTCTGATACATACCAATTATTGGCCCCTTCCCAGCGACACAGATGAATCAAGGATTTGATTCCCCATAAGACCAGTGGGGAATGTTGTACCCAGCAAAAGGGCCCCTAAAGGCCTCTAACTGTCTCAGCCTGAGTCCCTGCATGTCTCAAACCCCCTCTCTCGGTTTAATTCCTCAAACAGGTTTCAGAATAGAACAAGGAAGTTCCATGAGTTCCCAAAAACTCCTACCAACAGGTAACAATGAAAAAACTTACCCCAACTCCCTAGCAATGGGTAAACAATGGTGGAAAAAGTTACCTACACAAAGTTCCCAGGCTACTGTATCTCCCAAGCTGTCTCCATGCCAACCATCATGATGTATGTCATGCAGTCACTATGCCGTAGCCCCCTGACTATAACCCCACCTTTAGCTACGTTCTGCTTTTGTTTCTGCTTGCTTGCACGGCAACAAAAATGGTATAAAAGTCCACCTGCCCTTCACTTCAGGGCCACTTGCTTTTCCCAGCAGTGACCCATTTACGCAGGTGTAATGAGTCACCATCTAATTTATGCCTGAAGTGGGGTCCGAGTTTTTATTCCAGATGGCAAATGAATACAACATAATCTTTGATAAACCAATCAAGAACATACACTAGGAAAAAGAAGCCCTATTCAATGAACGGTGCTGGGAGAACTGGATAGCCACGTGTAAAAGACTAAAACTGGACCCACACTTTTCTCCACTCACAAAAATTGATTCAAGATGGATAAAGGACCTAAATTTAAGGCATGAAAGGACCTAAATTTAAGGCAATAAAAATCCTCAAGGAAAGCATAGGAGAAACACTGGAAGATATCGACCTGTGGAACGACTTTATGAAGAATATGTCCATGGCAATTGCAACAACAAAAATAAACAAATGGGACTTAATTAAACTCAAAAGCTTCTCTACAGCTAAGAAGACAAAAACCAAACCAAAGAAAATAGGCAACCTACACAATGGGAAAGGATATTTGCATATTTTGAATTAGACAAAAGCTTGATAACTAGGATCTATAGAGAACTCAAATTAATCTACAAGGAAAAAGCCAACAATCCCATGTATCAATGGACAAGAGACATGAATAGAACCTTCTCTAAAGAAGACAAACAAATGCCTAGCAAACATATGAAAAAATGCTCATCATCCCTAATTATTAGAGAAATGCAAATCAAAACCACCCTAAGATATCATCCAACCTCAGTGAGAATGGCCCACATCACAAAATCTGAAAACTGCTGATGCTGGCATGGATGTGGAGAGAAAGAAATACTTTTACACTGATGGTGGTACTGAAAAGTAATACAACCTTTTTGGAGGGAAGTATGGTGAACCCTCAAAGAACTCAAGTTAGACCTCCCATTTGATCCTGAAATCCCATTACTGGGCATCTACCCAGAAGGTAAAAAAAAAAATCCTTCTACCATAAAGACACTTGCACTAGACTGTTTATCGAAGCTCAATTTACAATCGTCAAAATGTGGAAACAGCCTAAATGTCCAGGAATGGATTAACAAACTGTGGTATTTGCATGCCATGGAATACTATTCAGCCATTAAAAAGGTGGAGATGTTACATCCTTTGTATTAACCTGGATGGGAGTGGAACACATTATTCTTAGTAAAGCATCACAAGACTGGAGAAGCATGAATCCTATGTACTCAAGTTTGATATGAAGACAATTAATGACCTAGTACACAGTGGGGGGTGGGGGAAGGGGAGAGCAGAGAGAGGGAAGGATGGAGAGGGGTAGGAGAAGGAAGAGCAGAAAGAGGGAAGGAGGGAGGGGTAGGGGAAAGAAACAGCAGAGAGAAGGAAGGAGGGAGGGGGGTGGGGGGTCTCAGTGTGTGACACACCTTTTCTGAGCAAAACACAATTGTAAGAGTGACTTTACCTGACAAATGCAATCAGTGTAACCTGGTTTCTTGTACCTTCAATAAATCCTCAACAATAAAAAAAAAATTAAGAAAAAAATAAAATAGCTTTTTATACCAGCAAGATTTTGCTCTGAATGATAGACATTTGTCTTAGAACTAAAATACTTCAAAATTTTCTTTATTTCTTTAGCCCCAGTTAATATCTAACAGAAGATACACAACTGTGGAATTAGCCAAAATTAAAGTTAAGTGTATGAGTTGAAAGGAAAATTACAAGAAGGTATAGATCCTAGCACTCTAGGAGGCCAAGGTTGGTGAATTGCCTGAGCTCATAGGTTTGAGACCAGCCTGAGCAAGAGTGAGACCCCATCTCTAAAAATAGCCGGATGTTGTGGTGGGTGCCTATAGTCCCAGCTACTTGGGAGACTGGTGCAAGAGAATAGCTTGAGCCAAGAGTTGGAGGCTGCTGTGAACTAAGAAGCCATAGCTCTCTACCAAGGGTGACAAAGTGAGACTCTGTCTAAAAAAAAAAAAAAAAAAAAAAAAAAAAAGGTATGGAATCATGGACCTTAGGCAGTTAAACATGTTTAAAAAGGCTTCTTGATTAAAATGGATTAAGTTTCAGGTCTTTGGGGATTGGACAGAGGTGGGCAGAGGATGGGGATCGGTGATAATTTTTCTCAGGTGGAAACAACATTCCGTGTTTTTGTCACTTTCTCTTTCTCCAAGATGCCACCATTAGGTCAGGTTGTTTCTACAATGGTCTGTTCACCTTCACTGGTTCTGAGAATCACCTGACTGCTTCTCCTGTCTCTCAGCAGCCCTGTCCAGTCCTTGGCATCTCAGCACATTCACACAGGTTGATTTCACACTTTCATTTCTCTTCTTACCAATGAGGCTGAGGCATCAGACAGCTGGACACATCTCTGGAACTGAACTGTAAACACCCAGTTCTCTCCCTTCCTCAGGGCCCTCTCATCACTGGGTCATCAGCCACACCATATGTCCTGACCACAGTGTAAGCATGAGTCATAGACCTCTGCATGAATGCATGGGAAAACCCTTGAGATATTTGAAGATAAAATAAAAACATGTGAAAAAAGAGTATGAATATGGGAAGGGGTAACCAGAAGCAGGGCAATGAAGATCAGGGAGCTAATGCTACTCTTAGTGACTGTTTTCAAGGCTAAATTTTGACTGAGAAGGTGGAATGGGGACATAGAGAAATGGAGGGATGTCAGAGAAAGGGAAGGTGGTGATGAGAGGGTGTGCACCAACTACTATAACAACAGTTACCCATTTTAGCTCTTCATAACTCAGCATCAGGAAGTTCCTCCTTTCTCTCATGGATACCCAGCCATAAACGTGGTCAAACCAGGACCCAAATGGCACTGCATGGGGGGAGGCAGAAAGAGAGAGACAGGTGAATTCCATCTTTTAGGTTCACTCCCCCACCAGCTTTATTATAATATAATTGACAACAAAAATTTGTATATATTTACAGAATACAATGCAACGTTTTGATTCATATATACCTTGTAAAGTGATAAGATGGAACTCAATAACATAGTCATCATGTAGGTGTCATTATTTTGGTAGTGAGAACATTTAAGATCTATTCATTTGCCATTTTCATGTACATAATACAGTACTATTAACTATAGTCACCACACTTTATCAGAGCTCTCTGTCACCTATTCATCTTTTCTAATTAAAACTTTGTATTCTTTGACTAATGTCTGTCTAATTCTGCCATCCCAGGTATATTTGTATAAATATATATATATATATATATATATATATATATATATATATATATGTATTTCGGTATATACAAAGAGGCTCAATATACTTAAAGAGCTCCCATGAACCCATTTCTTGGCTTCAACCAGTATTGTTGGACTTTTAATATTTTTTTATAGCAAGAGGGTTTTATTATTTGGCACAAGTAAGAAGCACATGGGATGCTTCACAAAGCAGTGTGTCCTATTGTCTTATTTTCAATACACTTTATTCCATCTATTTCCCCTTTTCTCTGCAACTGTTTTTTTTTGTTTTTTTTTTTAATTCCTCAGGTCTCTTTCAACTTTATTTTATTTATTTTATTTTTCTATTATTAAATCATAGCTGTGTACATTAATGCGATCATGAGGCACCATACACTGGTTTTATAGACCATTTGACACATTTTCATCACACTGGTTAACAAAGCCTTCTGGGCATTTTCTTAGTTATTGTGTTAAGACATTTACATTCTACATTTACTAAGTTTGACATATACCCTTGTAAGATGCACCGCAGGTGTAATCCCACCAATCCCTCTCCCTCTGCCCGCCTCCCTGCTCCCTCCCCTCCCTTTCCCCCAACTGTTTTATTTTAGAAAGCTGCCAGACATCACAACATTTCATCTTTATATTCTTCAATGTAACTCTCCAGACTAAAATGTCACTGTCAATGACCTTATCACATGAAACCACTCCCGCTCCATACTATTCAGCCATAAGAAAAGATAGAGACTTTAGTGTTTACCTGCTTGGAGTTGAAACATATTCTTCTTAGTAAAGGATTCCAAGAAGGGAAAAACAAGTCCAATATACTCAACACTAATATGAAAACAATATGTAAATATCTACATGCCCAACCAAAGATAAAAAGCAAATATAGTCTAGCAAGGGGGTCATGGGAGGAGGGAGGGCGACCGGTGAGGAAGAAAGGAGGGCAATTGGCGAGATCTCACCTAAAGAACACAATGTGAGGGTGTTCACCACACCCCCTGGGTGAAGGACTCAACTACAACTTGAACTTTACCTTAGAATTGAAAACATGGTAATATAAACGTTTGTACCCTCACATTAATTTCAAATAAAAAACTAAATTAAATTAAAAAAAAAATGCACAAGTTTTCTTTATTATCTTCCAATATCCAATCAGTATTTGGTTTTCCTGGATTATTTCATAAATGTCTTTTCATGTTTGCTTTCTTTACATTGAGATCCAAATGGGATTCACACAAAACCTCTGGCTGACATTGGGTTGACATTGGCTGGTGCCAAGGAAGTGACACCTCTGGGAAGAAAAACAAGTGGCATAACAATGCCTGACACTAAGAGCAGGAGTCCCAGGTTTGCAGGTGTCAAGGTGGCCAAGAAAGATCCAGACACTGAATGGAGCAATGCTTTACTCACATAGCAAGTGACACACAGAGTAAGTTTAGCTTCAATAGTGAGCACTGGACAACTAGACATGGCTCTAGGCAAATCCTATTTCCTGAAATCCATTTTCCTTTTTTTTTAAGGACGGTCTCAGGCTACGGTGCAGTGGTATGATCGTACCTCACTATAACCTTGAACTCTTGGGCTCACGCAATCTTCCTGTCTCAGCCTCACAAGTAGCTAGGACTATAGGTACACACAACCGTGCCTGGCTAATTTTTAAAAAATGTTATTTTGTAGAGATATGGGGTTGGACTAAGTTGTCTATCTTAAGCAATAAGACTTCTGATCTTAAGCAATCCTCCTGGCTTGCCTTCCCAAAATGCTAGGATTATAGGTGTGAGCTACCTATCACATCTTGCCTATTTCTTTAATAAAGATTATCAGACTATTTTAAATTTCTATGTGATTTGTCAGTAATTTCTGATTGGATTGTGGTTTTTGGCTGTATTAGAGATGGAGTTTCAGATACTGAATCACTAATTCCAGTCCCTTCATGGTTAAAGCTCTATCCATGCTCTACACTACTTAATTAGTCCTTGGGGCAATACAAATGTATCCAGAAAATGGATCATTAATTACATAAAAATTTTATTTATGTTCATATTAATTTTTCCTCTTCCATCATTATTTCCTTTCCCCATCTTCCATTGTTACGTGCTTTTGTTCATTTTATATCTACTAAAATAAGATGCTTAATCCATAAATGTGTGTTATTATTTTTCAATTCAATCATTTAAGGCTATGTTACCATCAAGTGCTGATCTAACCACATTTCACAAGTTTATGTTTAATATTATCATAATCACTGCATTAAAAACTAAAAAGAATTCCACTGTCATTCATTCTAGAATTATGAATTATTTAGAAATGCTTTTCTTAATAACCTACAATTTTAACTATCTTTTATTTTTGGTGGATGAGTTTATTACATAATAATTGGAACATGTAGCATGCATGGTGTTGTTTTTAATGGTGGTATTGATTGAGACTTGTTATTCTTATATTACACAGTCCATGTTGTTAGTTGACGGTGTGTGCTTGACTACATGCATATTATGTAGTTCCTACATGCAGACTCCTACATACATGATTAGACTGAAATTGTACATTTTGTTGGTCAAATCATCCACATCCATGTTATATTCTTGTCTGCTTGGTATCTCTATTATGCCAGAAATATGAGTAAATACTTTCTGCCAAAAGAAGGACTGTTCATTTTCTTTTCTATTATGTCCACTTTGCCCGTCTGTATTGTTAGGTGCATGCATGATTACAATTGTCACTTATGCCTAGTATATTGCCTTATTCAGTAATATGTATTTTCATTACTAACATAATTATACATTTCATAAATTCCTTTATCACATAATATATAATTTAATATATAACACATTATATGAAATACATAGTATTGTATATAATAAAGAAAGAAGACAATCAGCATGCCCCTGTTCATTGTAGGACTATTTACAATAGCTAAGATATGGATTCATTGTAAGTGTCCATTAACAGATAAATGGATAAAGAAAATGTGTGTGTGTGTGTGTATATGTTAGTATGGGTGTATATGTAGCTGTCCCTTGATACCTGCATGAAAACACTCAACACTATGGTAGCTATTATTTTTTAAAAGTTTATCTTACAATCATTACACTACAAAGAGAAGTAATTTACCCACCACCATTATGGAAAGGTATGAATTGGATTGTGTACTTATGTTTTCTAGTGAGTTTTAGACTTTCATATGCCCTCTGGTAGTAATTAACATGCTTTTCTTTCAGGTGAAAGAATTCTCTTCATTATTTTTTCTTTTTCTTTCCTTCTTTTTCTTTCATTGAGATAGAGTCTTCCTCTGTCACCTGGGCTAGAGTGCAGTATTGTCATCATAACTCACTGTAACACCAAAGACCTAGGCTCAAGTGATTCTCCTGCCTCCCAAGTATTAATAGCTGGAAATACAGACACACACCACCATGCCCAGAGAATTTTTTAAAGTTTGTGTAGAGACAGGGTCTCACTCTGCCTCAGGCTGATCTACAACTTCCAGCCTCAAGCAATCCTCCTGCCTCAGCCTTCGAGATTTCTAGGATTACAGGCATAAGCCACCATGGGTGGCCTGCTATTTCTTTAAGACAGGTTTCTTGGTAATGAACTACCTCAGTTTCTATTTGTTTGTGAAAGTCTTAACCTCTTCTTCATTTCTGAAAGGCAGATTTTCCAGGAAAAGTGTTCTTGGTTGACAATATTTCTCCTTCAGCAGTTTGAATATACACCTATAATTCCACTCTCTTTGCTCATAAAGTTTTAGCTCACAATCCACAGCTATCTTTATTGGAGCTCCCTTATGTGAAACATGCTGCTTGTCTCTAGTTGTTTGCAGAATTCTTTGTCTTTGATTTTTGACAGTTTGAGTGTAATCCATCTTGGTTTTAAACTTGTTTGGATTGAATCTGACTGGAGACATTTTAGCTTCTTTAACTTGGATATTTATATCTTTCCTGATACTGGACAAGTTTTCTGCCTTTATTTTAGTAAGTTTTATCTTGCTCAAGATAAAGTTGTCTCTTCCTTCTTCTTCTTGAACTTGTACTATTAGAATATATCCTCCTTTGATGCTGCCCCATAAGTTCTGTAAATTATTCTCATTCCTTTTCATTTTTTTTTCCCTGTCTTCCTTTGACTGTATATTTGCAGCTGAGTTGTGTTGGAATTCACAGGTTCTTTGTTCAACTTCATTTTCTCTGCTGTTGATGCTCTTGATGCATTTTTATTTTTTTCATTTCTTTTCATCTACAAAATTTCTTTTCTTTTAAAAAATAATTACAGTCTATTAAATATCATGTTTTGATCGTTGATTTTTTTTCTTGTTTTTGTTGAGATATTTTTGTGTCTTATTGAAATTCGCTGAGCTTTCTTAAAGCAATAACTGAATTCTTTGTCAGGCAATTCATATATCAGCCCTTGGTTATGGTTGACTTGTTCCTTAGTGATGTCATATTTCTCTTATTGTTCTTGTCCCTTGTGGCAGTTCATTGGTGTCTGTGTGTTTTAGATACAGGGCCATATTCCTGTCTTACAGACTAGCTTTGCCTAGGAAAGCCATTTGTCAATCAGCCCATCCAGATACTCTAGGGAGGTTCTTTGGTGTGGTCTGTGAGCCCATTTCATTTTTAACTTTGGACATGTAATGTGTTGGGGGAATCATGGAACCAAGAAAATAATGGCCTTCAGTGTCTCCTACAGATAATAATTATGAATCATTCCTTTTGATTTTCTCTTTGGCAATACATAGGTGAGTGGTGCCCATAGTCTACCTTGGGAGGTAGACCACACAGGCCCTAGGGGCATGCTCGGAGTCTTTGATTCCATGGTTCAAGGTTCCCATACCATAGATAATGAGAAGGCTGAAAGGTCCAAGTGAGCAAGTGCCCTTGTCTCTATGGGTTCCTTACATTGTTGGAGGAGGAAATGCATTCAGAGCAGGGCATCTCTGAGGTGTTATCACGTCTGATCCAAAGCTCTGCTGTAAGGCCCAGGGTCCAGAGTGGTAACCCATGTTGCCTGGATCTAAAGACAACATTTCCTGGAAGTTACATTCCCAGGTTTCTTCATCTGTACAGGGAAAAAGGTTTGGTTTACTCCTCTCCATGGCTATAGAAAACTCAACAGGTTTATGTTAGCTGAAAACAATAAAGACTTCGATGGTAGTAGGTCTCAATTAGGCAAGAAAAAAGAGGGCTGTGCATGAATTTTAAAGCACAGATAGGTAAGATATGGGGATAGTGGTGAGGGTTACAGGATGTGCCTTCATCACTCACCACTATTGATGGGACTTAACAAGATTCCTGGTGACAGCTAAAGTATAATCCAGACTTCTTTATATACCAAATGGCAAGATCAAATATCGCATTGAGGAGGGAAACATTCTCTTCATGTCTGAACTTCCATTATGAGGCATCACTGTTGATTTTTCTCTGAAAGAATAACCTCAAGCAAGTTGGGAGTTAATGGCTGCAGAGTTCAGGAAGGATCAATAGCCAATATAACTGGTCAGCCTCTAAAGATTAGACTTGATGCTGAGGGCAAATAGTCTAAGGATGGTGGTAAAGTCAAAATGAACTGTCCAATGTATACTAGGTAACTGCAATATGGTCTATACGCAGTGTGCAGGTAAGGACACCAACAATGCCTTGCCTGTTAATCTAGGTGATAGATTAATAGTGGCTTTGCTTAACAAACTGCCAACGGATGCAATAGTAAGTTATTAATTATCTTAAAAAGGTGTGATGAATGCTTACTATTTATTTAGGATCATTCTAGGCCCTGGGGCCCAAGAGTAAACATCTTCAGCTTACATTTAGGTGTGGAGACAACAAGGAATAGACAAATAAATAAATAGTTGTCGATGATGAGTATAACTAAGGAAAAGAAAAGTTTAGGCTCAAGTTATCAGGAGAGTGGCTACTTTAATAGTGTTACAATTGTGGGATTTCTTGAATGCAGTATCATCTCATCAGAAACCAGAAGGAAGATATTAATCAAGGTGGTGGGATTACTAATTAGATAAAGGAAAGTGTTGAGGGGCAGGGAAAGTAGGGTGGGAAAAGGAAGATGCATGTGAAATGTCAGAATCACACCAGTCCTAGGTTGAGGGGAGGTTGGATCTACTTATCCAGTGAGATCAAAGTGCAGCAGAAGCAGTTTGAGAGTGAGGAGAGATGCCCTCAGTGTTGAACAGGTTGAATTCGCGGCATCTGTGGCTCTCTCCAGGTGCTAGAGCTCTAGAGACAGATCACAGGTGAGTCAGGGGACTCAGAAGGCAGTTTTGAGAAAAATTGCCAAATTGCAATTGCTTGAGGAAGCCCAGGGATTCTGTGTAACTAAAAGTATAGAGATTCTAGAGTCCTGCAAACCTTTTTGGAACTGATAGAAATAGAGGAGTAAGGGAGTTTTGAAAAGAGGCACTGTCTGAAAGACAATAGTAGAAGGTTAAAAGGTCAGGACTAGTGGGAAACCAATGAAAAGCTGACTTTCCACTCTTCATTAGGAGAGTGGAGAAGAAAAATATGGTAGTCTGTGTTAGTACTGCAAACGTTAGACTCAACACATAGCTTGGACGGTTGATCAGGGACAAGCAGAGGGGCTGGCTAGAGCTCTGCTGCCGCGTGGTAGAGTAGGTGGACTTTGCAGATTTGGGTTCCAGCGGTGACAGAGCCTTGTAGCCTTGGGCTGGTGAGATGTGGATACAAAGTGGGTGTCAGGTGAGTTTGGAGAACGGACTCCGCCCGCCCCCTAGCGTCCTTCTTTTGAAGCACACTCACATTGTCCTTCCAGGAACCATTCAAGACATTGTTCACTGACTTTGGTTTCTTAATTGAATTGATTGAATTCCAGAAAATATAACTGGATACAATAACATCTTTGGGATTTCTCATGACATAAATCACCTTCAAGGAAAAATGGGAAAAAGAAAAATGAATACATTTATTTTTTACTCCTTTGGATCTTCGTAAAACTGGAGAAAAATGTAATTCTTAGAGAATGTCTAGCACATAAATTACTTGAGGAATTCGTTAATGAAATATAAAACTCAAATTTCTTCTGAAGCACTTAGTGTTTCAGGAATATGAGAATAGAAGAGGAAGGCATTGTCTCTGCCCTCTGGGGTATACTGGCATACTTACCATGGGAAGCAACTGTAGGGTTTTGAAACCTGTGTGGTATTTCATGGTGTACAGAGGGTGCCATAAAGTGTATGGACATTTGAACAACGGAGAAAATTGTATTAAAATTGTAATAATCAATATTCACTGATAATAGAAGATGAATACAAGTCACACATAGCACCTCTTGTAATTGTAGACGTTAAACATGACTTAAGTATTACAAATTTTTTCCTCTGTTAAAATACGTATATTTTTTCACACCCTCTGTATTTGTGCGCTGTAGTTTAAAGAAAACTACCAGGAGAATGGATTAATATATTATGGTGAGTTCATAGATATGTAGAATAGATATCCACATGTACACCCAAGACCATGGATGAATCTCACAGACATCATAGTGACTGAAATAGGCCAGGCATCCAATAGTTCATGCAGCATGACTCAATTTCCATGTATATGAAGTTCAAGAACAAGCAAAACTAATTTATGGGTTAAATCAGGGGTATGTTTACCTCTGTGTGTGGGCATTAACTGAAAATGGGCATGAGGGAGTGGAAATGTTATCAATTTGGACCTAGATGAATGTTAGTTACCCAGTGTGTATATGTGTCATATTCCTCCAGGTAATACTTCAGATTACTTCACACACACACAGACACACACATGCCCCTACTCACATACACAAGGAAGATTACTTGGCATTTGAGCATCTAAATTTTCCTTGGATTCTGTACCCACTCACTTTGTGACATTACTCTAGTCCTCTGCTCTCTCTGAGCTCAGTTTCCCCACACAGAAAGTTGATTCATGTGGCTGCTCATATCTAAAGACAGCTACACACAGGAGAACACAGTGGTTGGAAAAACTACTACAGCTGCATTTCAGCATTGACTTATAAACTTGCTGGTTCCTATGTGAACATTTCTGCTTTTTCTCAGTGGCAAGAAACAATTACGGAATTATGTTTGACTCACTATTTTTCTAGAATAATACAAAGGGGCTTATTATCTAGTATATGCTGCAGTTATAAATTCTATATGGGCCTAAGATACACTTTTCCTTTATTTATTTATTTATTTATAGACACTCTCACTCTAGCACCCTGGTATTCAATGCCATGGCATTGCAATTGCTCACAGCAACCTCAATTTCTTAGGATTAGGTGATCCTTTTACCTCAGCTTTTCAGTACTTAGGACTGTAGGCACCCCCCTCATACACAATGCCCAGATAGTGTTTATTTCAAGTAGAGGCAGGGTCTCACTCTTGCTAAGGCT
>CAUYPK010120780.1:0-21293 GCA_963574355.1 Loris lydekkerianus
TATTCTCACTGATTATTTGGCCATTGTCCTTTCTCTTTTAACCCTAACACTTTCAGTTTTTGGCCAGGGCTGGGTTTGAACCCGCCACCTCTGGCATATGGGGCCAGCACCCTACTCTGTTGAGCCACAGGTGCTGCCCAAGACCCTGTCTTTACTAAAAATAGAAAAATTAGCTGGGTGTGGTGATAAGCACCTGTAGTTCCAGCTATTCAGGAGCCTGAAGCAAGAGGATTGCTTGAGTCTGGGAGTTTGAGGTTGCTGTGAGCTACTATGCTATGGTAATCTAGCCTGGGGCAAAAACAAAAAGAGAGTATTGGGCTACAGTGTGGTGGCTCATGACTGTAATCCTAGGACTCTGGGAGACCAAGGCTGGTGGATTGCTTGAGCTCATGAGTTGGAGACTAGCCTGAGCCAGAGTGAGACCTAGTTTCTAAAAATAGCTGGGCATTGTGTGTGTGTGTGGGGCGCCTGTAGTCTGAGCTAATTGGGAGACTGAGGGAAGAAAATTGCTTAAGCCCAAGAGTTTGAGGTTGCTGTGAGCTGTGATGCCACAGCACCCTATGGAGGGTGATGAAGGCAGACTCTGTCTCAAAAAAACAAACAAAAACAGAATATGTAGAACTAGCTTCACATCCACAAAATTTAAAAATCAATTATAATCTGCTATCTGTAGTCTATGTGTGGTGACACACACCTGTAATCCCAGCATTTAGAGGCCAGGAGGTTGACACCAGCCTGAGCAATGGTGAGACCCCATCTCTACAACAGTAAAAATTAGGCAGGTGTAGTGGTGCATGCTTATAGTCTTAGCTACTTGGGAGGCAAAAGCAGGAGGATCACTTGAGCTCAGTAGTTGAGGTTACAATGAGTTACGATTGTGCCACTGCACTCCAGCCTGGACAACAGCAGAAACCCTGTCTTCTTAAAAAAATCTGCTGTTAGTAATGTAAGCACCAGTTTTCTTATTTAGTAGCAAAAATGATGTCCTCTAGATTCAGTAGATAGAATCTACATTGGTTTTACTCATTCAAGAGTAATTTGAAGGAAGGGGGTAAATAGAGAAAATAGAAGGAAAAAAATAAAGTGCATGGATTTGGTCTTACCTCAGCTGTCAGATTGACAACTAGTTGTTCAGAGGCCACAACCTGGAAATTTGGAAGAAATCTATTAAGAAATCAATTGTGGAGACCAGCCCCAGCGCTGAGCCTCTCCTAGTAAAAAAAAAAGAAATTAATTATGATGCGCTTATATCCCTAATCTAGGCAAGTGAATTCTGACATTTTATAAATTGCTTTCTCTTTCTCAGCCAAGCACATACACCAAATGTCTGAACCTGCGGTAAATTGCTTTCTCTAAGAGTGAATTTGAATAGTCCACTTCTTTGTATGGAATTTAGACACGTGCAGTAGTGGTGATTAGAACTCATTTCCTGAGGCCTACCTTTTCTCTTTATCCATTTCTACTTCCATCATCATGTTTTTTTAAACTTTGGAATGTCTCTTTGTGTTTCCTTCCTTGTTAGTTGTAGTCTGAGTACCTCAATACTGCATTAATTGGGGGGTGGGATTGCTCTAATGAATTTGATAGTCTACATCAATAGCAGGCAACTTTCCAATCAGATTTATAGTCCAGCATTTCTTCATTTCCTTTCTCCCACTATTTCTCTTAAGATCCCAGAGTTTTCTGAGCCTTGGATTGACTTTCTTATTTTTACTGCTTTAATCGCCTGTTTTGGAATTTCTTAGTCCTGTGATTCTTGTTTTTTTAGAATAAGACCCACTTCATGCTCATATTTGCCCCCTGACAAATGCCCTTTAAAGTATTTCTGACTTATTGTTACTGTTCACAGTATTTTTAGGGTTGGCACTTGTAGCACAGTGGTTATGGCGCCAGCCACATACGCCCAGGCTGATGGGTTCGAATCCAGCCTGGGCCTGCCAAACAATAATGACTGCTGTTAACAACAACCAAAAAAAGCTGGTGTTGTGGCAGGTGCCTGTAGTCCCAGCTACTTGGGACACTGAGACAAGTGAATCCCTTAAGCCCAAGAGTTTGAGGTTGCTGTGACACCACGGCACTCTACCTAGGGCAACATAGTGGGACTCTGTCTCAAAAAAAAAAAAAAAAAAGAAAAGTATTTCTAATCCTGTGCCTTCAGGTGTCCAGTGAGAATAAATATCTACTGCCCCTTGAGTAACTTCTACCACTCTAGTCGAAGCAGAAATGTTTCATTTTATTATTTATTTATTTATTTTTTAATAGAAATGTTTCATTTTATATCACCAGTTTTCTCTCCGCCCTGGAACCTGACCTTATTTCTTCTGATGTTTGCCTAACCTTATTCATGCAGGTTCAGCTATATTAAATGTTCAACTTGCTTTTTAGGTTAGTCTGCTGCAGTCTCTTCCTAGGACATGGCTAATATTGTTTATTGTATTAGAATATCATTTTGCCCATTATCTTTTTTTTTTTTTTTTTTTTGTTATTTCTGCTTTGACATTGAGACTAAAATCTATTTTTTAAAAGTTGGTTCATGGGCGATGCCTGTGGCTCAGTGGGTAGAGCGCCAGCCCCATATACTGAGGGTGGCCGGTTCAAACACGGCCCCGGCCAAACTGCAAAAAAAAATTAGCTGGGCATTGTGGCAGGTGCCTGTAGTCCCAGCTGCTCGGGAGGCTTACTTAATGATAATAATTTACCTTTTTTCTTCCAGTAAAATGATTCATGGAATCAATGTTTTAGGCATTTAAAAATGATACTTAAAAAATATGCTTTATGGCTTTTGGGGTTTAGATTTCATTCAGATTTTTCTCAACCTCAATTTAAGAAGATAATCCACCCTTGCTGTGTGAAGGGCCTACCCCATTAGTCTGTCTTCCTTTATAAGCGTATCACACTCTTGAATTTGAAGTCATACTCTAGGTCTTTCAAATTCATGGTTGATAACACACACACTAGTCGCTTGGTTCTGGATGAGGAACAGAGAACTTGAAGGTAGTAAACATGGTACCTACTGCTCAGCGATCTCAGAGCCTTAAATGGGCTGGCCAGACTCTTGTCTATTGATGAAGTGGGGCTATCTGGCTCTAGAAATGACACTGTCTCCAGGTCCTCACTATTGAGGGGCAGTTATCAGGATGCGCAGGCTTTGTTCTTTCCGTGTAGAACTTAAGTTTCCTGAGTCCCAGTTGGCTATGAATGTACTCAACCTACTAAAGTGGTAAGAGAGAAGGGGGTCCTGAGATTTTGAACCCTGGGCTGTCATTACTAGTCCACTGCTAGGTCACCAAGGGAGATTTGTGTGCAGGGGCAGACCAAGCAAGGAGGTAAATTTTATTACTAGATGGGCCTTGGCCTCAAACCCCTTTGTGAACTCTGTGGTCCTGGTGTGCTGTACTGGACTATGTGGGAGATGCTATGTGTCTGACTTGGAGACATTCACTTCCCCTGAACCCTTCTGATTCCTGCTTGGCTTCTAAGGGATATGGGGATATACATCTCTTCCCAAGGTTAAGCTCCTAAGCCTTTTCTTCTATACCAACTTTTTTAAAAAGAGTTCCATAGAAAAACTGTTTCTGTATAGATTCAGAGAGTTTTTTTTTTTTTTTTTTTTTTGCAGTGTTTGGCCAAGGGTTGGGTTTGAACCCACTACCTCCAGTAAATGGGGCCGGCACCCTACCCCTTTGAGCCACAGGAGCCACCCAGATTCAGAGAGGTTTAACCCCATGTCTAACTTTAAAGAAAGTGCTGCTTTATAACACCTACATTAAAGTCTTAAAACTTGACTTATGTATGAGTACTTTTATTTTTTCTTTCTTTATTTATTTTTGAGACAGAGCCTCAAGCTGTTGCCCTGGGTAGAGTGCTATGGCATCACTGTTCACAGCAACCTCCAACTCCTGGACTTAAGCGATTCTCTTGCCTCAGTCTCCCAAGTAGCTGGGACCACAGGTGCCCACCACAATGCCCGGCTATATTTTGGTTGCAGCTGCCATTGTTTGGCGGGCCTAGGCTGGATTCTAACCTTCCAGCTCAGGTGTATGTGGCTGGAGCTTTAGCCACCTGGGCCATAGCTGCTGAGCCTGTATAAGTACTTTTTTTTTTTTTTTTGGTAGAGACAGTTTCATTTTATGGCCCTCAGTAGAGTGCCGTGGCATCACACAGATCACAGCAACCTCCAACTCCTGGGCTTAAGCAATTCTCTTGCCTCAGCCTCCCTAGTAGCTGAGACTACAGGTGCCCGCCATAATACCTGGCTATTTTTTTGTTGCAGTTTGGCCGGGGCTGGGTATGAACCCGCCACCTTCGGTATATGGGGCCGGAAAGTCACCTTTCCAACTGAGCCATAGGCGCCACCCCTGTATGAATACTTTTAGAAAGTTCAATTAGAAATCTACTTCCTGGAAACTTTCTTTCATTAGTTTTTTTTTTTTCCTTCTTGGCTTCCATGAAACTGTATCCTTCTAATCCTTTTCCAAGTGTTCCTGCCCTGCTTCCTTTTGATGTTCCTAGCCATGGGACTGGTATGGATAAGGCCTCAGCTGTCTAGGTTTTATTTATTTTTTTACAGACAGTCTCATTTTGTTGCCCTCTGTAGAGTACTGTGCTGTCACCGCTCACAGCAACCTCCAGCTCTTGGGCTTAGGCAATTTTCTTGCTTCAGCCTCCCAAGTAGCTGGGACTACAGGTGCCTACCATAATGCCCTGCTATTTTTTTGTTGCAGTTTGACTAGGGCCCGGTTTGAACCCATCACCCTCTGTATATGCGGCCAGCACCCTACTCACTGAGCCACAGGCACTGCCAGCTATCTAGGTTTTAAACAGTTTAAAGATTTGTTATTCAAGTCTTTATGACAACTGATTGGTTTTTCCTTTTTTTTTTTTTTTTTTTTTTTGAGACATAGTCCTACTATGTTGCCCTCCATAGAGGGCTGTGGCGTCACAACTCAGAGCAACCGCCGACTCTAGGGCTTAAGCAATTCTCTGGGCCTTCCAAGTAGCTGGGATTACAGGCACCTGCCACAACGCCCAGCTATTTTTTAGTTATAGTTATCTTTGTTGTTTGGCAGGCCCAGACTGGATTCGAACCCTCTAGCTCCAGTGTATGCAGCTGGCGCCTTAGCCGCTGAGCTACAGGCACTATGATGTGATAGAGATCCACTTTTTTTTTTTTTTTTTCTGTATAGCTAACCAATTGTTCCAGGTCCAAAATCTGCATTTCCATTTGCTATTACCTCTAAAAACAGTTTCAGTTCAGGACATGTCAACTTTTTCTTTGTATGGGATCTCTTTTTTTTTTTTTTTTTCCAAATGGAGTCTCGCTTTGTCACCCTTAGTAGAGTGCTGTGGCGTCATAGCTCACAACAACCTCCAACTCTTGGGCTCAAGCAATTCTCTTTGCCTCAGCCTCCCGAGTAGCTGGGACTACAGGCCCCTACCACAACGCCCAGCTAGTCTTAGAGACGGGAGTCTCCCTCTAGCTTGGGTTGGTCTTGAACCTGTGAGCTCAGGCAATCCACCCGCCTTGGCCTCCCAGAGTGCTAGGATTACTAGTGTGAGCCACCACACCTGGCCTCACATGAGATCTTTGTGTCTAAGTTTCCTCTTTGTGGAATGATTTTTTACTAATTCATTGTGGCCTAACAGTTGTTAAGGCCTACAGACCTAAGACCACTAAGAACAGAGCTATGTAGTAAAAGCCATTAGGTGTTTTTAGCTTGCTGCAGCAAGAAAAACTACACTTCTGGGGACTTTGAGCAGTCTCTGAGAGAGTTGAAAGGGGTTTAGAGGATTTGGGTTTGTACTATTGGGATTATTTTAAGAAGGGATTAGGGGAGCCAGGAGCAGTCTTGATATGGATATTATCAAAGAACTGGGGCATTTCTGCATTTGTGTATCTTAGGAAGCAAGAAAAGAATGAGGGGGGTGCTGAGGATGTCATTGATAAGAAAGCAGTTAGTCCAATAATGGATCATTAATATTTTAACAGCTTTAAATAGAAATATTATTTACATGGTCATATTCAGGTTCTATTGGAACCTGGGTTCAAGTACAGACAGGACCAACAGGGCTGATTTTTTTTCTTCTTTTCAATTCTCAGTGACCACTCTAACTGCTGCTGTTGGTTATATTTGTTCTAGTATTTATTACAAATTATAACAATTTATTGCCTGTTTATTTGCCTTTGTCTTCTCCACTAGAATGAACACTATCGGGGCAGAACCACATTTCTTCTCTATTATAGCTCTAGTGCCAAGCATAGGTGTGGCACAATAGGTGCTTAGTAAACATCTATGTGAATAAATGAATGGGTAAAAGCCAATTCAGGGTTAATAGCCTAGAACTGCATTAGCAGTTTTGCCAGACACACTGCTAATGTCTAGTTAATGTCAACTAAGAGCATATTAGACAAGTAAGACAAAGCTGGCATGAATGTGACTATGTATTAATGAGCATAACAGGATCCTACTCATCCTCATAATTTTTGTAATACTGTTTAATTTTAAAACTTAGAGAGGCAAAAATCACGATGATTACCTAAGTTTTTTTGCAACCTATTTTTATATATTATTTGATGCATACTTAAGAGTATATGTAATACATGTAAGGTATGAAGTATTATAATAAAACATTTATCTCAAAAATGTATCTTCTACATAATAAAATTGTATAGCATTGGAATTTTATTTTGCATATCCCTGATGACTAATGAAATGAGTATATTTTCATGTCTTTATTGGCTATTTGTGTTTCTTTGTGAAATGCTTTTATGTTATTTGCTGTCATTTTTCTGTTGGGTTTTCTTTTCTTTCTTTTTTTTTTCTTTTTTTTGAGACAGAGTCTCAAGCTGTTGCCCTTGGTAGAGTGCCATGGCATCACAGCTCATAGCAACCTCAAACTCTTAGGCTTAAGCTATTCTCTTGCCTCAGCTTCCCAAGTAGCTGGGACTACAGGTGCCTGCCACAACGCCCAGCTACTTTTCGATAGCCTATTGTTTGGTAGCTACTTTTTTGGTTGTCTGTTGTTTGGCAGACCTGGGCTAGATTTGAACCTGCCAGCTCCAGTGTATGTGCTGATGCCCTAGCCACTAAGCTATAGGAGCCGAGCCTCTGTTGGGTTTTTCTTATTGTGTATGGTTTATATTAATATATTCCATAAATATCTGTTGTTATATGTATTATAAATACCTTCTCAAATTCATGTTTTTTCTTTTAATGGTATCTTTGGATGTGCAGAAGTTATTAATGTTTGTATTAGTCTTTTTATCATTAGCATTTTATCTGTTTAAAAGATCTCCTATCCTGAAATAATGACAGTATTTTTTAAAAAGTTTAAAGTTCTTCCTTTCATACTTAAGTCTTTATCTGGAATTCATTTTTATGTATGGTATAAGATAGGAACCTGGTTTTCTTTTTATATGGCTAATCAGTTTTTTCCAGTATTATTTGTATGCTTAAGATTTATTTATTAAATACTTACTGTTATAGGAATGGAGGAGACAATCTGGTATTATTTTCTTCATTGATTATGTACAATCTCTGTCTTATAGGTTCATTTTTTAATTTGGAATAAACTTCTAGGAGGACTATGAAAGATTATGATGAACTTCTCAAATACTATGAATTATATGAAACTATTGGGACAGGTAATTATTTTTTTTCATGAAGGTAGAGGGTAGATCAACTATTTGAAAGTATAATCTATTTGGGCAGGCATGAGCTTTTTAGTCTAACTTATGTAGTTTTAAAATTCTTCTACCTACTTTAGTAAGAAAAAGTAGAACAAAGAGGGCAGAGAATAGTAGGAGAGCCCTTGAAGATCTTTGCAAAGACTTTGACTTTTATTTTAAATAAAAGTCATTAGAGGGTTTTGAGCCAAGGGGTAATCTGTACTGTGTTTATACAAAGTTACTCTGGCTGCTTGGTTGAGAAAACATTGGGTTGAAGCAGAAAAGGGCAGAAGGAGAGATGTGTTAGGAGGCTTTTTGCAGTGATTTAGGTGAGTAATGTCAGAGATAACGGTGGCTTGGACAAATTAATGGTAGAGAAATTAGTGAAAGGGATAGGATTCTGTACATGTACACTCTATGTTTGTATTTTAATTTATTTACCAAGGTGTTAACATACAGTAAAATACAGGCAGTTCCCAAGTTATAAGCCCTTGACTGATGTATGACTTGGACTTATAAATGGAGGCTATTATAAGCAGTCCCTGGGTTCTATTGGTATGTTCTTAAGTTGAATTTGTATGTAAGTTGTATGTAAGCTACCTATAATAGCCTCCATTCATAAGTGCAAGTTGTACAAACGTCTTTTGGATGTGTGTAACTCAGGGACTTAGTGTAATAGCCTTCATTTGTAACTGACCTGTATGTAAGTTGGATGTTTGCAAGTCAGGCATTACCCATACAGGCAAAAGGTGAATGTACCCATTCCAACTTATATACAAATTCAATTTAAGAACAAATCTACAGAATCTATCTCATTTGTAACCCAGGGATTGCCCGTATGCAAAGTGTACTAATCTGGATGGAGTTTTATAATATATTCTATATATGTGTGCACATAGCCATTTATTTCCTGCTTAGATCAAGTACTTGCTTCCTTCCCCCCAGCCCCCAAATAACCACTGATATATTTTCAGTGCAAAGCCAATGGTTATTTTTGAGACAGTGTCACTATGTCACCCTTGGTAGAGTGCCGTGGCGTCACAGGCCACAGCAACCTCTAACTTTTGGCCTTAAGCGATTCTCTTGCCTCAGCTTCCCAAGTAGCTGGGACTGCAGGCACCTGCCATAATGCCCGGCTATTTTTTGTTGCAGTTGTCATTGTTGTTTAGCTGGCCCGGACCAGTTTTGAACCTGCCAGCCTCGATGTATGTGGCTGGCACAGAGCTGCCAATGGGATTTATTGATGAGTTTTGTATATGGGTTGTTAGAGGAATAGAAGGGCTAAGGATGGTTCCAGAGTTTTTAGCGTAAACACCTGAAAAAAGGAGTTGGCCTTTACTGAAATGAGGAAGGCCAGGAGAAAGACTTCCAAATATTAATTTGGAAACTTTTACGTTAAAAAATTTTTTTTTGAAACCTTACTCTGTAGGCCTGGTGAGAGTGTAGTGGTATCGTCGTAGCTCACTGCAACTTCAAACTCTAGGTTCAAGTGATCCTTGTATCTCCTGAGTAGCAGGACTATAGGCACCTGCTGCCAAACCTGGCTAATTTTCCTTTTTTTTTTTTTCCTTCTGTAAACATGAAATTGGTGTATTAGTATTATTTTTTTTTTTTTGTAATTTTTTTTTTTTTTTTTTTTTTTTTAGTTAACACTCATCAAGTTCACTGATTCTTTTTTTTTTTTTTTTTTTTTTGCAGTTTTTGGCCAGGTCTGGTATATGCCTTGAGCAACAGGTGCTACCCCAATTTCACTGATTCTAATGATTTTTCCATTTTTTTATAGTTACAGGATCTCATTCTTGTTCAGGCTAGTATCCGACTGCCTAGCTCAAGAAATCCTGCCTTGGCCTCCCAAAGTGCTAGCATTACAGGCGTGAGTCACTGTGGGTGGCCTATAAGTTTTTTTTTTTTTTTTTAGATACATAAGTGGACACAGCTTTTGATCCAGTTTTGAATATAATCACAGTTTTAAAATTGAATGGAATTTTTGTACAATTTGTCTTTTCAGCAGCTATATTGTATCCTAGAAATGTTAATTGCCTATTTATTTATTTATTTTTGAGACAGAGTCTCACTCTATTGCCTGGGGTAGAGGGCAGTTATGTCATCCTAGTTCACTGATCCTCAAACTCCTCGGCTGTAGCAATACTCCTGCCTCAGCCTCCTCAATAAGTTAGGGACTAAAAGGATGCATTGCCACCCCTGGCTAATTTATTCTTTTTAAAAATATTTTGTTGCTGTGTTATCCAGGCTGATTTCAAACTCCTGCCCTCAAGTGATCCTCCTGCTTCAGCCTCCCAAGGTGCTAGATTATAGGCATGAGCCACCTTGTCCAGCCTAGTAATGTTTAATTATAAAGCAAATTTAATTGCAGTGTTAATTGTAAAATTTTTAGAGTGAATTCTGTTTTTTTTTTTTCCTTAAAAGTTAGATATATATATATATAACCCCCAAAGCTTTTCTTTTTTCTTAAAAAGTTAGAGATATATATGACCCCCAAAGCTTCAGCTAGACATTTGATGAGAAGAGGCTAAAATCTGTGGCTAACACATTGAAAGCAATAGGAAGAAAGAGCCACAAACTTCTAAGAAGATACGGCAATAGAGCCTTTAAGAGTACATAAAAAGGTGTTTGTGTGCTTATGTCTTCATAATATATTTTCCTATATTTAGGTGGCTTTGCAAAGGTCAAACTTGCCTGCCATATCCTTACTGGAGAAATGGTAGCTATAAAAATCATGGATAAAAATGCACTAGGGGTAAGTTTAAAAAAATTTTTTAATATTGTACCTATGGATCAATTTTGTGAATTAAAATTCAAAGGTGTTTTTATGTTCTAGTAACTGTTCTTTTTCTAGAATATTATTTTGTACCTCTTAAAAAATGTATAGATTTATGATTGTAAAAAGTAATCTGGGGGAGGGGATTACTTTATCCTTCAGATTTTAATGCAGGGCACAGGCATGTATTTGAAATCTATAGCATCCGTTTTTCTGTTGTTTCATAGTCTTGTAGATGTTTCTGGATATTAATATTTCCTGTCTTTATTTTTTCATGGTATTCTTATTGAATGTTGATCTGTTTTTTAGTGTAGATAGGTAGGTAGATAAATCTTATGTCCCAGCATTTTAATTTTATTCAAAGTGACCTTAGAAGTTATCTAGTGAAATCTTTTTCTTAGTCAGCCTCTTGTTTCTCTACAGCGTGAATACTTTCAAAATTCGGCACCTTATTACCTCCTCACGCTGTCCATTTAATTTGTCATCTTGCTACAATGTATGTGAAGTTTTTTTTTTTATATTAAGGTAAAAAAGCCTGTCTCTTCTGAAGGTCTTCTTGGACCCTCTGTACCCTTTGAGGTGTTTAAAATCACCCCGAGTCATTTGCTTTCTCTAATTCTTTCAACCATTCTTCATTTTGTTTAGTTTCTAGGCCTTTTTTTTTTTTTTTATTTTTGCAATTTTTTGGCCATGGCTGGGTTTGAACCTGCCACCCCCGGCATATGTGGCTGGCGCCTTCTCCTTGGAACCACAGGTGCCGCCTTTTCTTTCTTTTTCTTTTTTTTTTTTTTGAAACAGTCTCAAACTGTTGCTCTGGGTAGAGTGCTGTGGAGTCACAGCTCACAGCAACCTCAAACTTGTGGGCTTAAGCGATTCTCTTGCCTCAGCCTCCCAAGTAGCTGGGACTACAGGCGCCCGCACAATGCCTGGCTATTTTGTTGTTGCAGTTGTCATTGTTGTTTGGCAGGCCCAGGCTGGATTTGAACCCGCCAGTTCTGGGTTTGTGGCTAGCTCCCTAGCCGCTAAGCAACAGGCGCCGAGCCTACTTTCTAGGCTTTTCCTTATTCTGATTTCCTTCTGCTGAGAATTCAGTAGAGTTGCAGTATATATCTGTGGCTGTTTCTTTTTTCGAAGATAAATTTTAACTATTTTTTTCTCTGATCATGAACCTCTATAGGGTTAAAAAAGGAAAACGGTTTTCTTTTTTTTTGAGACAAAGTCTCACTTTGTCACCCTGAGTAGGGTGCCATGGTATCATGCTCACAGCAACCTCAAACTCATAGGTTTAAGCGATCCTTTTGCCTCAGTTTCTTGAATAGCTGAGACAAGGTGCCTACCAAAATGTCTGGCTATTATTAGAGGTCTTGATCTGGCTCAGGCTGGTCTTGAATTCCTGAGCTCAAGCAACCTACCCACCTCAACCTCCCAGTGTGCTAGGATTACAGGCACGAGCCACCACTGCTCTGGACAGGAAAAAATGTTTTCTTGATTGAGTTAGCATTATAATTATTAGTGGTATAGAGCTGAGTAAAGCAATGTAAACATTTAAAAAATATTAATTATTAAACAAAAAATTTTTAACGGCTTATTGCTGGAATGATACAGGGTTTAATATTACTTGTTACCTTATTTTTTATTTTTAAGGATGTAAGTGCTGATTAACAAGTATAATTAAGTCAAAGAAATATAAGTAGTTTAGGTGTAGCAGTGTCATCCCTTTTTTTAAATTCCTTCCAAAATATATACTAAAATCACACAGTGACTGATATCTGTCAATTGATATGCTCTCCTTCAATTTTTTGTCTTTTTAGTGTTCAGTATTTGTTAATCTAATAAAAAAGCTTTAAACCCCATTTTTTTTTTAATATTTAAACATTGAATACAAATTTGATTAATTCCCCATTAAGCAATTTAAACTTTAGTTACAACTTCAGCTTCATTTACTTTAGCTATTACTTCAAATGCTTAATTAGTAAACAAAGTGTGTACTGTTACAACATGTATTATCATATTGATGCTCAGAACTTATTCTAAAACATCAATCTCATAACATTAATTTGTATTATTTTTAAACTTGTTTTTATATTTTTCTATTGTTACTTAGTGACTTACTAGGATTTTAATAATATTTTGATTTTTTCATGGTTTTAGTCATCAGGCTTTCCAACCCACCCATCAAGAAAGAAAAAGAAAGATTATAATATCAGAATAGTGGAAGTTGCAATTGGTTCTTGGTGAAGAACTGACATCTAGTTGTATAGTCTTAGGTAATTGGATCTTGAGCCACTTATTATTAGACTTAGTACCTTTTTATAATAAAGTTTGGTTATTTCATGTGATTTCCAGGTTTTTGTCTTTCAAAATGTTTTCAGCTTAGGCTTGGTGTACCATAGCTCAGTAGTTATGGTGCCAAACACGTACACTGAGGCTGGCGGGTTCGAACCTGGCCCAGACCTGCTAAAAAGCAATGACAACTGCAACCAAAAAATAGCTCGGCATTATGGCAGACGCCTATAGTTACCGCTACTTGGGAGGTTGAGGCAAGAGAATTGCTTAAGCCCAAGAGTTTGAGGTTGCTGTGAGCTGTGACGCCACATGGCACTCTACTGAGGGAGACATAGTGAAACTCTGTCTCAAAAAAAAAAAAAAAAATGTTTTCAGCTTGGCTTACCCTCTTCCCTAATTAACTTTTTATTTTGAAAATTTTATTTCTTTAAAAAAGTTTTATTTATTTATTTAACATTCATCTTAAATTTATTAACAGAACAGCAACTAAAGATCAGGAATATATTTTCTTGAGGTGCAGCTTTCAGGAAATTACTGGATGTGGTCAAAGATAATAGGAATACAAAACTGTTACCACTTGTGGTAACCTGTTAAAGGTATATAGGTTAAAGAACTTCCCAAACTTTTTTTTTTTTTTTTTTAGAGACAGAGTCTCACTTTGTCGCTCTCAGTAGAGTGCTATGGCATTACAGCTCACAGCAACCTCCAGCTCTTGGGCTTAGGCGATTCTCTTGCCTCAGCCTCCCAAGTAGTTGAGACCATAGGTGCCTGCCACAATGGCTGGCTATTTTATTGTTGCAGTTTGGCCGGGGCCGGGTTTGAACCCGCCACTCTCAGTATATGGGGCTGGCGCCCTACTCACTGAGCCACAGGTGCCGCCCCCAACTTCCCAAACATTAAAGTCATGGTATACACAGAAAATAATGGTGTTGGAATACGCATGGGTTAAAAATAGCAAAAGACTGCTCTCGGCTGGACCCATGGGCTGAAGAGATCAATATTTTGTTTGCTATTGATCAGAAGCCGTGAACCAGCCGAACTTATGAAAGTCACAATTATAAATTCCTTAGAGTTCTTAAAATTCCAGAATTAAGATCACATAAATTACTTCAGTCTTTTACATGTCAATATTCAGGAAAGAGGTTCTGTCTCTTAACATTCTTCCAGAGATGTGACACCCTGGTCCAGGCAAACAATGATTGGCTGTGTCTTAAATCAAACCAACACGGCAGGGTCAAGGGTCAAGTTAACCTCTCTGGCCACCCAGGGCCAAAGCCATACAGCTGAACCCTGTAGGGCAACTCTCATATGCCTGTGCACTATTTTTAGGTTACTACTTTAGCTGCTTTTCTTCTTTATGGGGGAAAAAAAAGAACTTTTCCACACATTACTCTTCCCCAAATTGGGGAAATTGTGTTTTAAACTTTGTGTTATTTCAAATCACAAATTTAGAGACTTGTAAACATAAATATTTATTTTTTATTGAGAGTGAGTCTCATTTTGTCACCCTCAGAAGAGTGCTATGGCGTCATATCTCACAGCAACCTCAAACTCTTGGGCTCAAGAGATTCTCTTGCCTCAGCCTCCTGAGTAGCTGAGACTACAGGCACCTGCCACAATGCTGGGTATGTTTTTTGTTTAGCAGGCCCTGGCCTGGTTTGAGCCCACCAGCCCTGGAGCATGTGGCTGGAGCCCTAAACACTGAGCTATGGGTGACCAACCTAAAAAAAGAATTTTAAAAATTTCTTTAGTTGAGTGGTGCCTGTGGCTCAGAGGGTAGGGCGCTGGCCCCGTATACCAAGGGTGACGGGTTCAAACCCGGCCCTGGTCAAACTGTAACAACAAAAAAAATAGCTGAGTGTTGTGGTGGGCACCTGTAGTTCCAGCTACTTGGGAGACTGAGGCAAGATAATCACCTAAGCCCAGGAGTTGGGAGGTTTCTGTGAGCTGTGATGCCACAGCATTCTACGGAGGGTGACAAAGTAAGACTCTGTCTCTACAAAAAAAAAGAAAAAATTCCTTTAGTTTTATATTTTTAGAAGCAAGTTCACCCTCTGTTGCTCTAGGGTGGCACAATCATAACTCACACTGTAACCTTGAAGTTTTGGGCTCCATGATCCTCGGACCCCAGCTTCCTAAGTAGCTGGAACTACAGGTGTGTACTACCATGCCTGGCTAATTTTTAATTTTTTTGTAAAGACAGGGTCTTGTTATATTGCCCAGGTTGGTCTTGAACTCCTTGGCTTAAGTGATCCCTCCCACCTTGGCCTTCCAAGTGCAGAGAATATAGGTGTGAGCTAGTCCCCACACCTATTTTGAAAATTTTCAAGCTTCCAGAAAAGTTAGGAGACTGAGGCAGTGAATAGCCACATAACTTTCACCTCAGTTCACTGGTTTTTAGCTTAATATGCTTCTAAAGGGCCATTGCTGAGGCCCAAAGCGTAGCATAGGTATGACAACTGAGTAGAGTGTTTCTGTCATTTTCCTTGTTTGGAATGCCAACTTTATAAAGGAGTCTGAGATTATTTTATGGATGTTGTGCTATTGACCCATGTTGTACTCATCTTTCATAAAATTCCCAAGCCTTGGTTACATACATACAAATAAGTTTGGTCATAGTATTCTGTATTGTAGAACAGTTTGTTTTGAGGCTACCGATAGCTTTTATTTTTTTATTTTTATACATATTTTTTGAGACAGAGTTTCACTTAGTTGCCCTTGGTAGAGTGCCATGGCTTCACAGCTTATAGCAACCTCATACTCTTGGGCTCAAGCAATTCTCTTGCCTTAGCCTCCCAAGTAGCTGGAACTACAGTTGCCTGCCACAGCACCTGGCTATTTTTAGAGATGAGGTCTTACTCTGAGTTAGGATGGTCTCAAACCTGTGAGCTCAGGCTATCCACCTGCGTGAACCACCGTGCCTGGCCCTACTGATAGCTTTTACTACTTAGTATTAAAGATGTTGATATTGATGCATAGAACATACCCCAAATAAATTTATTGCTCATTCCATATGTTTTGTCACAGAGTGATTTGCCCCGGATCAAAACGGAGATTGATGCCTTGAAGAACCTTAGACATCAGCATATATGTCAACTCTACCATGTGCTAGAGACAGCTAACAAAATATTCATGGTTCTTGAGGTTAGTAGTATGTTCAAGGTACCCAAAAACATTTGATCACTTTACCAATAGTTAAGAAAAGCAGCCAGGCACAGTGGCGCATGCCTATAATCTTCGCACTTTGGGAGGCCAAGGCAGGAGGATCTCTTGAGGGCAGGAATTGAAAATCGGACTGGGCAATAGTGAAACCTTGTCTTTACCAAAAAAAAAAAAAAAAAAAAGATTAGCAGGGCATTGTAGCATGCACCTGTAGTCCCAGCTACTTGGAAGGCTGAGGCAGGAGGATTGCTTGAACCCAGGAGTTTGAGGTTATAGTGAGTTATGTTGATGCTACTGCACTCCAGCCCGGGTAATAGAGTGAAACCCTATCTCAGAATAGAATAGAATAGAATAGAATGGAATGGAATGGAATGGAATAGGAATAGGAATAGGAATAGGAATAGAATAGAATTAGAATAGAATAGAATAATCCTCTCACCTCAGCCTCCTAAGTAGCTGGAACTACAGGCGTGTACTACCATGATTTGTAACTGCAAAGTGGTTTACCTGTGGTGTTCTGTCTGTAACAGTTTAGGTCAAACAGACATATATAGTAAATTTGGAGATTCACTGTCATGTGTAATCTTTCTAATAGACTTCTAATGAGGTGATGTAGTTTTGTGGATAGAGTATGTTAGCATTTTTTCCTAGAGGGAAGGATTCATTTCACTTCTATATGATGTATCAGTTTCTTAGGGCTGTTATAACAAATTATTGCAAACTTGGCTTAAAACAATAGAAATTTATTGTCTCATAGTTCTGGAGGCTCAAAGTCTGAAATCAAGGTGTGGGCAAGATTGGGTTCTTTTGGAGATTCTCAGGGAGGATCTGTTCCATGCCTCTTTCCTAGTTTCTGGTGGTTGCTGGCAGTTCTTCGCTTTCTTTTTGTTTGTTTTTGAGACAGAGTCTCAAGCTCTTGCCCTAGGTAGAGTGCTGTGGCATCACAGCTCACAGCAACTTTCAACTCTTGGGCTCAAATGATCCTCTTGCCTCAGTTTTTCTATTTTTAGTAGAGAACAGGTCTTGCTTTTGCTCAGGCTAGTCTCAAACTTGTGAGCTCAAGCAATCCACCCATCTTGGCTTCTCAGAGTGCTAGGATTATAGGCATGAGCCACTGTGCCCAGCCTCGTCCTTGGCATTTGTTAGCGTAGAGATGAACAACTCCAATCTCTGCCTCTATCTTCAAATTGTGTTCTCTTTGTGTGTCTACATTTCTGCCCAAATTTCCCTCTTCTTGAAAGGACCCAACTCATTGGCTTAAGGCCCATCCTAATCCAGTGTGACCTCTTCTTAAGTTGATTACATCTGTAAAAACCCTTTTTACAAATAAGGTCACATTCACATACATAATATTGTGACTTGAACGTATCTTTTGAAGGGGACACAGTTCAAGCTGTAGCATGTGGGTAGATTCCAGTGCATGTTCTGCAAAGGCTCTTTCAAGTTCAATCTGCCCCTTTTGGCTTGAAACTTGAAGTTTTTAGAGCTGGCATCATTTATCCCTTATTTCATTTTTTTTAGTCTCAGCCAAATGATTTGTAACTGCACATCATTTTCACAGGTTAGCACTATTTTCAAAGCATATTTTGAAATTCATAATGTTGAAAGTTTTGGACCTAGACCTATTTTCTCTTTACTATGCTGTAGATCCACCCACACGGTCTACACTGATACACTGATGATTTTCTTTTTCTTTCTTTTTTTTTTTTTTTTTGCAGTTTTGGCCAGGGCTGGGTTTGAATCCACCACCTCTGGCATATGGGGCCAGTACCCTACTCCTTTGAGCCACAGGCGCTGGCTGCCCAACTGTGATGATTTTAAACCTTTTAATTTTATTTATTTATTTATTTATTTATTTATTTATTTATTTATTTATTTATTAAGACAGAGCCTCAAGCTGTCACCCTGGGTAGAGTTCTGTGACATCACAGCTCATAGCAATCTCCAACTCTTGGGCTCAAGCGATTCTCCTGCCTCTACCTCCCAAGTAGCTGGGATTACAGGTGACCACCACAACGCCTGGCTATTTTTTTTTTTTTTTTTTTTTTTTTTTTGGTTGCAGCTGTCATTGTTGTTTGGCGGGCCTGGGCTGGATTTGAACCCGCCAGCTCAGGTGTATGTGGCTGGCACCTTAGCTGCTTGAGCCACAGGCGCTGAGCCTTTATTTTTGTTTTTGAGACAGAGTCTCATTATGTCACCCTTGGTAGAGTGCCGTAGCCTCAGCCTCAGCCTCAGCCTCCCAAGTAGCTGGGACTACAGGCACTTATCACAATGCCTGTTGTTTTTTTTTTTGTTGTTGTTGTTGGAATTGTCATTGTTTAGCAGGCCGGGCCCAGGCTCTAACCTGCCAGCCACTGTGTATGTGGCTGGCGCCCTACTCACTGAGCTACAGGTGCCGAGCTGTAGCTTTTTTTATTTTTAGCTGATCCTTTTGTTCAAATTAAATTATTAGAAAACAAAACCCTTAAAAGGTCCATGAACCTGATGTAAAATTTAAAAGGTATAAGAGGATATATATTAAAAATTAAATTTTCTTCACCATGTCCCAGCCATCTAATTCTCTTTCTTCTGAGTAATTCACTTACTTTTACTTGTATCTCCTATAGATTCTCTCTCTCTTTATATATATATATATATATATATATATGTATAAAATATGTCTGTTTCTGCGTGTGTGTGTTTGTGTAGCTTATTAATTTTTGTCTCACAAATAGTCAAAAACCATAATTATACTCTGCACTTTGTTTTTTTCCCACTTAAAGTTGAAGAGACTACATTTGCAGAGCTTTTGGATATTTTTATTTCTCTTTATTTTGTATTTCTTTATTTGAAAATACGAAATAGGGTGGTGTTTTTGATCTTATTGGATAGTTTATTTTTTTTTTTGCAATTTTTGGCCGGGGTTGAGTTTGAACCCACCACCTCCAGTATATAGGGCCAGCGTCCTTCTCCTTGAACCACAGGCACCACTCGTATTGGATAGCATTTTAAAAAATTATTGAGGTATAATTTATACACAATAAAATGTATACATTAGGTACACAGATTGACAGATGTATATACTCATTTACTTCCACCCCTAAAATGCCCAGTTTTTCGGCTTATACCCGAGTATATACGGCATAAAGAATTTCTGTTACCCCAGGAAGTTTTTCCTGTCCCTTTGAGGTTCATCTCTGTAACTACACCTACCCTGCCCTTATCAACAACCACTGACCTGATTTTCATCAATATAGATTCGTTTCACTCACTAATGTAATTAGAATTTAATGTAAATGAATTGTACAGTTTATTATTTTGTGTGTGGCTTCTTTTGCTTAGCATAATGCTTTTTGCAAGATTATTCCATATCAGTCTGTAAAGAGCTTTCTCTCTTTTTTTAAAATTGTCTAGAATTCCATTTTATAGCTGTGTTGTAATTTATATAGTTTGTATAGTTTAGGTTTCTGCTATGGTCTGAATGTTAGTGTCTAGCCAACATGTTGGCTAGACATATGTCTACATATGACATAGTTCATATGTTAGAACTTAATCTGTAATGTGATAATATTAAGAGGTGGGGCCTTTAGTAGGTAATACTTTCATGAATGGAATTAGTCCCTTATAAAAGAGGCTTGATGGAGCTTGAGCCTGGTCGTTCCCTTCTACCATGTGATGATATGTAATAGGTGCTAACTATTAGCAACAGGACCTTAGTAGGCACTGAATCTCCTGGTGCCTTGATATTGGTCTTCCAGTCTCTAGAACTGAGAGCAATAAATTTCTGTTGTTTATAAATTAAATTACTCCCATCTGAGTACTAACCAGGCCTGACCCTGCTTAGCTTCTGAGATCAGTATAAATTAAATTACTTAGTGTAAGATGTTTTGGTATAGCAGCTCAAAGGAACTGAAACAGTTATTTCTAGTCTTTTGCTTTTACAGATTGCTGCTGCAGCAAACCATCTCTAATGTGCATTGTTTTTTGATGTGAGTGAGTATATCTGTAGGAAAAATGCCTAAATATGGAACTATGAAGTCAAAAATTATATGCATTTGTAATTTTAATTGATATTGCTAAAATGGAATGAAATCTTGAATAGAAACCCTGCTTATAGAAAGAATAGTGGAGCTGCTCTGGAGAAGGGATGGAATCGTTGTGCTTTGGAATCTATTCTCCTACAGCCACTGAAGTACTTCTGTAGACCTGGGCTCCTTCTGGTATAGGTTGAAAACCATGAGTCTTTTAAATTTTTTTTTAATTGTAAACCAACAATTTATAATTGTATAAACTTATGGAGTACAAAGTGATGTTATAATCGATGAATACAGTGTGGAATAATTAAACTAGTCAATATATCCATCACCTCAAATACTTAACATTTTTGTGGTAAGAACATTTGAACTTTACTCTTACTGAGCTTGAAATGTATATTACTCTAACATTAACTATAATTATCACATTGTGCAGCAGAACTCAAAAAAGAATAAAGCTTTATTTGTGAGATTTTGCATCTTTGACCATTAAGGAAATAAAATATCATTTTCAAAATAGCATCCAAATGTGAGTGTATTTACCCACATCTTCCACCTCAGAATAGAGCAAGCAGGTGAACAGAGTAATAATTCATGATATTTCACATTTAACAAACTGTTAACAGAGAAAGTTGGTTGAAGAAAGAATAATAAGAAATGGCTCAGCGCCTGTGGCTCAAGTGGCTAAGGTGCCAGCCACATATACTTGAGCTGGTGGGTTCGAATCCAGCCTGGACCCGCCAAACAATGATGGCTGCAACCAAAAAATAGCTGGTCGTTGTGGTAGGCGCCTGTAGTCCCAGCTATTTGGGAGGCGGAGGCAGGAGAATCGCTTGAGCCCAGGAGTTGGAGGTTGCTGTGAGCTGTGATACCAAGGCACTCTACCCAGGGTGACAGCTTGAGGCTCTGTCTCAAAAAAAAAAAAAAAAAGAAGAATAAGAAACATTGTCTTATAAGAATTAGAACTGAGGGGCTCCATAATCATCTGGCATCCATTCAGTATTGTATTTGTGGTTAGGAATATATATGGTAGGGACTCTGAGGATTTTTCTGGATTCTTCGTTTAAGGTCTCGGTCAACTGTGGCCCGATGTAATACTTGTGCTGAGTTACTCTCGGTACTAAGCAGTCATCTGCAAAGGTTCCTTTGTGTGTGCATGGTAATCATTGAAATCTTGGATCCTTGGCAATCCTGAGGGCCACTGGATACTTCTGCCCCAATTTCTCAGTTTCAGCCATTACATAGTCAGTTATACAAGGAATGCACTTGGCATACAGACAGTCCATCATTGACTGCACTAAGTCAATGGCTTTAATGGAAAAGTTGATAAAGTTGGTATCAACCGAGATGTGGTAAGGGGGGCCCAGTTGTGTATTATATTGGA
>CAUYPK010120781.1:0-18050 GCA_963574355.1 Loris lydekkerianus
GAAAGAAAGAAAGAAAGAAAGAAAGAAAGAAAGAAAGAAAGAAAGAAAGAAAGAAAGAAAGAAAGAAAGAAAGAAAGAAAGAAAGAAAGAAAGAAAGAAAGAAAGAAAGAAAGAAAGAAAGAAAGAAATAGCAGAAGATATTAACAAATGGGAGAACATACCGGGCTCATGGCTGGGAAGAATCAACATGGTTAAAATGTCCACAGTACCCAAATTGATCTACAGTTTTAGTACAATCCCCATCAAAGCACCAACATCATACTTTGAAGAACTTGAAAAAATATTACTTCATTTCATAAGGAATCAGAAAAAACTCAAAATAGCCAATACAATTCTTAGAAATAAAAGCAAACCTGGAGGCATCATATCATCAGACTTCAGGTTATAAGTCTATAGTGATCAAAACAGCATGGTACTAGCACAAAAATAGAGACATACATCTATGGAATAGAATAGAGCACCTAGAGATGAACCCAGCCCCATATTACCATCTGATTTTTGATAAACCAAATAAAAGCATGTACTGGGGCAGGGGTCCTCAAACTTTTTAAACAGGGGACCAGTTCACTGTCCCTCAGACCATTGGAGGGCCGGACTATAGTTCAAAAAAAAAAAAACTATGAACAAATTCCTATGCACACTGCACATATCTTATTTTGAAGTAAAAAAACAAAATGGGAACAAATACAATCACACTGCCTTCATGTGGCCCGCGGGCCATAGTTTGAGGACCCCTGCGTGACTGGGGAAAATAATTCCTATTTAATAAATGGTGCTGGGAGAACTGGCTAGCCTATATAGGAGACTGAAACTGGATCCACATCTCTCACCAAAGACAAAAATTGACTCTGGCTGGATAAAAGATGCAAATTTAAGACATGAAACAAAAATTCTAAAAGAGAGTGTAGGGAAAATGTTTGACAAAATTGGCCCAGGAAAAAATTTTATGAAGAAGACACCTTTGGCAATTACAGCAACACCAAAAATAAATAAATGGGACGTGATCAAGCTAAAAAGCTTCTGCACTGCTAAAGGTACCACAACTAAAGCAAACAGACTTGGGAATGGGAGAAGATATTTGCATGCTACAAATTTGACAAAGGGCTGATAACTAGAATTTACAGAGAACTCAAATTAATCAACAAGAAAATAGCAAACAACCCCATTTGTAAGTGCAGAAAAGACTTAAACAGAAACATCTCTGAAAATGACAGATGAATGGCAAAAAAACACAATAATGCTCATTGTCCCTAATCACCAGAGAAATGCAAATCAACAATACTCTCATATATCACCCAATTCCAGTAAGAAAGTCCCCAAACTGCAGATGCTGGTGTGGATGACTAGAGAAGGGAACACTTTTGTACTGCTGGTGGGACTGCAAACTAATACAATCTCTATGGAAAGAAGTATGGAGAATTTTCAAAGAACTAAAAGTTAACCTTCCTTTTGATCCCACAATCCCATTACTAGGTATCTACCCAGAAGAACAAAAATCATTTTACCACAAGGACATCTGCACCAGAATGTTTACTGAAGCTCAATTCACAATTGCCAAGACATGGAAGCAACCCAAGTGCCCATCTACCCATGAATGGATTAACAAATTATGGCATATGTACACCATGGAGTACTACTCATCCGTAAGAAAAGATGTGTTTCCTGGATGGAGATGAAACACACTCTTCTTACTAAAGTTATCTCAAGAATCAAAAAAAAAATCCAATGTACTCATCAATACTAATATGAAACCAATATAAAAACAACTACACACCCATATGAAAGAAAAAACACAAATATAGTCTAGCAAGGGGGGAGGGGAGAAGAGAGGGGGAGGAGAAGGGAGGTTGACAGGTTGGATCTCACCTAAGAACACAATTGTGAGGGTGTTCAGCATGCCCCCTGGGTGAAGGGCTCAACTACAACTTGAACTTTAACTCAGAACTGAGAACAATGTAACCTAAACATCTGTACCCTCATATTAATTTGTAATAAATAAAGAAGTGGCAGATGGTGATTATATTTTGAAGGTAAAATTAAATATTTACTATTGGACTGTACATGGAATGTGAGAGTTGAGAACAATTCCAAGTGTTTTAGTTCAAACAATGGCATCATAAAAAGCCACATCAGTATGTGAGTTTCTTCATATGTAAAGGGAGGATAATCACAGTAGCTTTAGTGTTTATCAAGTGCTTAGCACAGGGCCTGGAACCTAGAAGATGCTCAGTAACTATAATTAGAAAAGAGGAGGAAGAAGAGGAGGAGGAGGTTTTGTCAGGAAATTTTTTAATCTATTAATGTCATCTTCCTGCCTAGAAAACAAATGAGCCCTGAATGTATCTGAGGCCCATATCTGTTGCAAAGAACCTGCAACTAACATAGTGTTTTGATGTTAGGGCTTGTGAATTCAGAGCTTCTAGGCACAGTCTCCCTCCTGTGAGTGCACAGAACACTCATGTCCCAGACCAGAAATGAGAAGTTGGCCTCAGAGAACAGAAACACTGGTAGCCCTCAGGGGCCATGACCATTTAAGGAATATTCATACTTAAGTGTCACAGGTCTTTGAAGAGGGAGCACTTCAGAACACCCTGTGAGGCTGGACTAGAGTGAACTGCCTTTGAACTGTCAGCTCCATCTCCACACCCTGCAGGCCTTTACTTAGAACCTGCCTACAGGAAGCTATTCATTTCCCCTGAGGCTTCCTGGCACTTCCCAGCCTTTTTCTCTGCCAAACACCCTCCTTAATTATCAGTGACCTTGTCCTCTGGGCTCCAGGCATCCCCAGTGAAGAAAATTTTGCCTGAAGGAGGTCAAATGCTCAGCATTCATACCCCTTGAGTCCCTGGGCTTTGAACACTCCTCTGATTGACATTCTAGAAGCAAAAGACTGTGAGGCTCAGCTTGCATATGAAATGCTCAACTACCCTTGGCGGGTGGAAGCAGGAGGCCTGATTTCACTCACTGAATTACTTAATTTCACACATTTCTTTTTTCATTAAGCATTACTGCTGCTCAAACCCTTGGGCCCATGTTACTTTTACCTATAGCCTTGGAATAATTTAAAATCAGTCCGGGTGAGTTAATATTTAAATCTAGGAAGACTGATTCTGAATTTGACCATGGAGGAAGTGACCTACAATGCCCAATAAGGAACCACTAAGCAGGTCAGAAAAGTCAGTTTTCTGTAAATAATTTGCATATCAGATTCAGAGAGCCCCTAGTGCTGGAAGTTACCCCAAAGCCCCTTTTCATTCAATTTACAAATATGACAGAATATGAGGTCCACAGCAAAATAAGGGACTTATTCAAACTCATACTGCCAGAAAGTAGCTGACCAAGAACTTGAACTCAGGGCTTCCTAAATTAAAGCATATGATTCTCCTAATGCCCAGTTTTGTTCCACTAAGAAATAGAATTTTAATTTGGAGTCAGAAGAAAGAAATGAACACTATTTTTTCCAGATGGCAATGGTTTTTCTAATAACATTTTTAAATACCTATTGAACTGGCATAGATGAAATTATTACTTCACTGAATTATTACACAAATTTTAATAGAGGATTCTCAAGACAAGGGATTGTTAAAGTAAAAAACTGAGCAGTATCTTGTAAACAGATCTGCAATGTATCTGAATATTTCCTACCGTGGGGACTCCATTTTGATTAAGACAAGCAAATCTTCATCAAAGCTATGACTTTTCTCTAAATAGCTGCTTTCAAGTTATATTTCTCCTAAGAAAAACATTTCAATTCCTTTTATTTGATGGACCATTTTCATCAGAAAAGAAAAAAATCTGATTAAAACACTCCCTGGACAGAGTCCCAGAGGAGTGAAAGTGATTGGTTTGTCCCAAATCAAATGTGCCCAAATGTGGGCCTATGACCAAGTCAGCCATTCTCTGGCCAGGGCAGAGCCCTCATGACTGTCTGTCTGCTCACAGCATCACCTTTGACTCCAGGCTAGATCCTCAAACCATTATATTATAATGTGGGCATCTATCAGTGTGCTGGATTTAAGGTCTAGGGAAAAGAAAGAAGGGAACACAAGCAGATGGCTGGGGGTGGAATTCTTGGAGGACTGGAGGATGGACTTACTTTGCTGAGCATAGGATGTATGGAGATCGTGGAAGATCATGAAAAGGCCTGACAGCCTAGCTTTAGAGTCTGAACTTTATCTTAAGATTATGAGGAATACACTGCAGGTGTCTGCAGAGGAAAGTGATACGACCTGTACATTATGAGTTAAGAGGACAGAGTTGAAAATTGAAAGGGCAGATGGATCAGACAGATCACCAGAGGAAGATGTGCAGAAGTGTGTTGAGCCCCAGAGATAGCCAGAAAAGTCAAGGGAACAAGAGTAGGAGGCTAGGCAACAGTGGCACACAGTGAGGGTGGAAGGGATGGGGAGGCTGGCTTGGGTGTGTGGTATTTTTGCTACTGGCAGGACATCCACTAACAGCAGTCTCTCTGCACAGTGGGAATATCTTCTTTAAGAAAAAATAGGAAGATATTTACCTGTGAGACATTTGCAAGGAGAAGACAGACAAAGCTTCAGGGCTAAATGCACTTACTCAAGGTCGGAGGGAAGAATGGGAATGCCCTGACACTTCTAAAGCTGCAACCTTTTACAAGTATGAGCAGAGGGAGAAAAGCAACAAAGAAAATTGAGGACGAGCAACGGGAGAGGCAGGAGGTACATGAAAAGGCAGGCCGATGTGTCCATGCACAGGGGCAAGGGGAGAGCCAAGAGAGGCCATCAGTGTTGACTTTTGGGGGACATATGACCTTGAACTGTTTCACTTGCTGACCAGCTAGCAATTCTTTTGCTACTATAATCCTCCTAAACATGCAAGTTAAGTCTTTCCCAGGTCTGAGTAGCCATAAGGCCCTTTGATGCCATTTACAAATGTTCAAGAGGCTGTTCTACACATTAACTGATGTGAACTCAATTTCATTTCCTAGACAGCCAGAGAAGTATAGTGGTCAAGAAGATGGACTTCAGAGGCAGACCTCTGCCTTCAAATCCCAGATCTCCTGCTTCCTACCTGGGCACATCACACCTTCTGTGCCTCTGTTTCATTAGCTATAAAATGCGATAATAGAAAATACTTCATACAACTGGTGCAAAGATTTAAGGGAGTGAGTCATATGCATATGTGTGTGTGTGTGTGTGTGTGTGTGTGTGTGTGTGTGTATGGCAGTCAGAACAGAGCCTAGCACATAGTAGATGCTCAAATTGTACTTGAGTTAAGTTTTAATATAGACATACCTAGAAGATAGTGCAGATTCAGTACCAGCCCACCTTAGTGAAGCCAATATCACAATAAAGTCACATGAATTTTTTAGTCTCCTAGTACATATAAAAGATGTGTTTTCACATATGTATAACGTACAATAGCATTATGTCTAAAAAAAAGCACATACCTTAATTTTAAAAATACTTCACTGCTAAAAAATGCTAATAACCATCTGAACTTACAAGTGATAATCTTTTTGGTGGTGGTGATTCTTGCCTCAGTGATGAGGGCTGCTGAATGAATGAACGGGGTGGTGGTTGCTAAACTTTGGGGTGACTGTGGCAATTTCTTAAAGTAAAGACAACAACAATGCTTGCCACAACAATTAACTCTTTCTCTCACAAAAGACTTCCCTGAAGGATGAGATGTTGTTTGATAGCATTTTACGCACAGAACTTCTTTCAAACAATTTTCTCAACCCTGTCATTGCTTTATCAACTGATTTTATGAAATATTTTTAATTCTTTGTCATTTCCACAATGTTCACAGCCTCCTTATCAGACGTATATTCCATCTCAAGAAACTATTTTCTTCTTTCATCTGTAAAAAGCAACTACTCAGGCACTGACATTTCATCAGTGGATTAAAGCACTTCAGCACATCTTCAGACTCCCCTTCTTATTCTAGTTCTCTTGTTATTTCTTCCCCTTCTGCAGTTACTTCCTCCACTAAAGTCCTAAACCTCTCAAAGTCATCCAGGAGGGTTAGAATCAACTTCTGCCGTTTAATGTTGATATTCTGACCTTTAATCTTGATGTTTAGAGGAGTCCCACGAATCACGAATGTTACTAATGTCATCAGGAATGGGAAATCCTTTCTTGTAGGTTTTCAATTTACTTTGCCCAGATCCATCATTATTTATGGCAGCTGTAACCTTATGAAACGTATTTCTTAACACATTTCCACACAAGAAAAATAATTTTTTCCCATTGGGGCCATAGTGTTTTATTAGGTCAAAACAGGTCATGCGACATGTGTGTTATATATGCTTCATGAGGCCCTGTGCTCAAAACTAACATAAGTTAAATACAACTCACATGGCAGTTAATGTATTAAATAATAAGACATGAAAGTAAAAAATGACTCTTTGATCCATGAGCTACAGAATGGAAGTTGTGTTAACAGGCAGGAAAACAACATTAATCTCCTTGTCTATCTCCATCAGAGCTGTTGGGTGACCAAGAGCATTGTCCAGGAACAGTAATGTGTTAAAAGGTATCTTTTTCTTGTGTAGTTATCTCAACAGCAGGCTTAGAATATTCAGTGAACCATGCTACAAATAGATGGGTTATTATCAAGGCTTTGCTGTTCCATTTCTAGACCACAGACAGAGTTAGCGAAATTCTTAAGGATCCTAAGATAGGGAAGTGGTAAATGAGCATTGGCTTCAACTTAAAGTTACCAGCTGCATTAGCCCCTAACGAGAGTCAGACTGTCCACTGAAGCTTTGAAATCAAGTACTGATCTATCCTCTGTGGCTATTAAAGTCATAGATGCCACCTTCCTCAAAGACAATTATGTTTCAAAAAACCGTTGTTTAGTGTGGCCACCTTCATCCATTATCTTAGCTGGATCTTCTGAATGACTTGCTGCACTTTCTCCATCAGCACCTGCAGCTTTGCCTTATACTTTTATGTTCTGAAGACAGCTTCTTTACTTAAACCTTAAGACTCAACCTCTGCTAGCTTCAAACTTTCTTCTGCAACTTCCTCATTTCTCTTAGCTGTTACAGAACTGAAGAAAATTTAGGGCTCTGCTTTGGCTTAGGATTTGGCATAAAGGAATATTGTGGCTAGTTTGATCTATCCAGACCACAAAACCTCTCTATATATCAGCAATAAGCCTATGACACTTTCTTATCATTCATGAGTTTGCTGGAGTAGCACTTTTAATTTCCTTCAAGAATGTCTCCTTTGCATTCACAACTTAGCTGTTTGGCACAGGGGGCCTAGCTTTCTGCATATCTCAACTTTTAACTTGCCCTCCTCACTAAGCTTAATCATTTCTAGCTGTTGCCTTAAAATGAGAAATGTGTGATTCTTCCTTTCACTTAAACACTTGAGAAGCCATAGTAGGATTATTAATTGGACTCAATTCAGTATTTTTGACTCAGGAACCAGGGAGTTCCTAGGAGGTCTGGGGAGGGAGAGAAGAGGAGGGAGAGAGAGAGAGAGAAAGAGAAAAAGAAAAAGAAAGAGAGAGAGTGTGTGTGTGTGTGTGCTGGGAAAATGGCCAGTCAGGACACACACATTTACCAATTAATTCACTGTCTTCTATGGCTGCTGTTTGTGGTGCCTCAAAATAATTAAAATAGTAAAATCAAAGATCACTGATCACAAATTGCCATAACAGATATAACAAGAAATATTGTGAGAATTACCAAAGTGTGACACAAAGACACAAATTGAGCATATGCTGTGAGAAAAAAAAACCAATAAATTTGCTCAATGCACAGTTACCACAAACTTTCAATTCATAAAAAAAAAAACAGTATCTGAGAAACGCAAAAAGGCAAAGTGCAATTTAACAAGTTGCGCCTGTAATTTAAACTGAGTTTTAATAATCAGTAAATATATATATATAATATATATTAGGTAATACATATGTTAATTAGCTCAACCATTCCCCAATGTATACATGTTTCAAAGTATCATGTTGTATGTGATAAATATATACAATTATTTCTCAATCAAACATAAAAAATTAAAATATTTTCTAAAGATGAATTTGAATCTAAAAAAAGATACAGAATAGCACTCACCATTCAATAAAAATACAGTGAAAACTACAACTATGAGCCACATACATAACTTTAAATTTCTAGAAGCCATATCATAAAGACAAACAGGTAAAATTAATTAACAATTAATTAACAATATATTTTACTTAACCTAACACATCCAAAATGTTATCACAGCAATATCTACCTGATGTAACAAAAATTATTAATGAGGTATCTTATTCTTTTTTTGTAGTAAGTCTGAAATCTGATGTGTCTTTTACACTTACAGTGGTTAGTTCAATCTGTACTAACCACCTTTCCAATACACAGTATCCACACGTGACTGGTGGCTATGGTATTGGACAGTGCAGTTCTAAAAGGATACACATTAAACTATTAGCTCAGGCCACATCAAACAGTGCCCACAGAAGACAGTGAACTTAATTAGTAAATGTGCAGTACTCTGACTGGCCCTTTTTCCAGTACTCTCTCTCCTGGGATTTACCTGTACCCTGAGTCTAAGGGCTGGCTTAGGAAGGGTGGGGAAACTAGCAACACATTGTTTATATTCTTCTTTGTTGTTTAATACTTAACAATGAAAACACATGCCTTTAAAACCCAATAAATTATGAGTAAGAAAAAAATCTAATAACCCAAAACTAATGTCATTGAAACAGTATGGAAATAAAGAGGAAAGCATTTTAATCTGGGGGTTAGAAAACATGTTCTAAGTCGTATGTGGGACCTTCAGAAAGCTCTTTCCCTTTCGTGGGTCTCAGTTTCCTTGATTCCTTAAGGCCTCCTAGTTCTTAAAGTATGGAAGTATGGAACTATATTTCTCCATGAATCTATCAATGAATGAGAACTCTCTCCTCACTTCCAGAGATGGTGTGTTTTTGAGTACAGGGACAGGGAAAGTGTTTTCTCCCAGTCTCAACATCTCCTTCAATCTAGGTCTGTCTTAGAAGACACGTTTCTGCCTGCCTCTGTCTACCAACATTCCCAGCAACTAAGAGTTAACGTTTACATTTGTACCCTGCCTCCCTTTGTGGCCTCAGGTAGTCACAAATGCCATTAAGAACTGAAAATTAAACCCGAGTTTGTTGTGGTATATGTATACCATCCAGCCTTCAAAAAAAAGGTGACTTTTACATCTTTTGTATTAACCTGGGTGGAGCTGAAACAAATTCTTCTCAGTCTAGTGTCACAGAATGGAAAAGCAAATACCCAACGTGCTCAATACTTATAAGAAGCCAGTAGACAATCTAATATTGGCCCACAAAAGAAAAAAACTCAATTCAATTCAAGTTGGAGGGAGGGAGTAAGAGGGAGAGGGAAAGACAGGAGGGGAGGAGGATTCGTGTGCTCCCACTTAACGGGCACCATGTAAGGGCGTATGGCAAACCTTCTGGTGCAGGACACAACTGCAAGAGGGACTCTACCTAACAAATGCAAACATTGTAACTTAGTTGTTTGTACCCTCACATTAACCTGAAGTCAAAAAAGAAAAAAGAAAAAGAGAAGTGAACCCAGCCTTCTCCCTCTCCCGCAGGAATGATTTGGTCGGAATGCAAGGAAATCTGGGAGGAGGGGCCGCGGGAGTACGTGCTGCACCTGTGGAACCTGCTGGATTTCGGGATGCTGTCCATCTTCGTGGCCTCTTTCACAGCACGGTTCATGGCCTTCCTGAAGGCCAGCGAGGCGCAGCTGTACGTGGACCAGCACGTGCAGGACGACACACTGCACAACGTCTCGCTGCCGCCGGAAGTGGCGTACTTCACGTACGGTGAGTTGCGGAGCGCTGCCCCCTTCCGCGGTTCCGCTTCCGCATGTGGCCCGGCCCGGCCTTGCCCGGTGGCTGGTTCCGCCCCTGGTGGTTTGTAGCTTGCAGACCCGGCGTTTCTTCTGCCAATGCACAGCCGTCCGTCTCCCTCAACAAGGTCCTAGTTCCTGTGGTGCAATCAGCTAAATAGAACGTGAAATTAGTGACTTACAGAAATGAGTCTTTTTTGTGTTAGATTGGATGAGCTTGTTTTGGAAAGGCTCCTGGGGTATTTCTGTAGTTTTTAGTGTTTGAGTTTGTTGTTGTTACTGTTTTTAAGAAACAGCTTGGTTTTGATGTGGATCCGGAAGCAATAAAGGAATATGTATGTACTGAAGAATTTCCCTTCTATATCAGATCCCTCTGGTTTGTGCAAAGATAGACTCTGCTTACCCAGTGCTTTGAGACAAGAAAGGTTCTTAGGAGATACCTCAGTTCTTTCAAGCTACAAGGCCATACAGTTTGAGGTAGTAGATTGAGACTTTAGGAATAATAGTTATAACATCCGTTTACTGAGGACTTACCCTGTGTGCCAGGGACTGTGTAGCCATGTAACACATATAAATTCTTACCCTTGCAATAGCCCTGCAAAAGAAGGTTTTTTTGTTGTTGTTTGTCTGGTTTTATCCCTATTTTATACATGAAGAAACAGGTTTTCCTGGCAGGGCTCATAATGTTTCCAGAAACACATGATTGTCTAGCAGGGAATTCTGCCTCAATGTGAACTGAAAATCATGCCGAATGGCATAGTGGTTATATCAGCCAAGTTATGGAGTAAGAGAGACCTGTCAAATCTGTAGCTTACTGTGAGACCTTGTTTACTGGGGTTAGGGTTAGGATTAGGGTTTCAGAGCCTCAATTTTCCTCATATATAAAATAAGGATAATATTACCTATGTCAAAAGGTTTGTTTTGAGGGTTAAATAAAATAACTCATATGAAGAGTTTGACAATATGGTCTCAAAATGGTAGATGCTCACTAAATGTAAACAGTTTTTATCACTACTGCTTTTTGGATCATTTGATCTTTTTTTGCTCAAATACAGTACTCTCTGTATTGAAAGAGAAAGATGAGGGAGCAAAGGAACAGTAGATATCTGTTCTTACCAGTAAAAAGTAGCAGAATATTTAGTAAACATTTGTTAATGGCAGCTGCTGTATCTGAAGAGTTTGAGTGTCACATGTTCCTGTTAGACCAAGCCAGATGGCTGCATGACTACAGAATCTTCATGATCAGGTGCAGCAATGATCTGTAGAGAGTTGGCCACTTAATGCAAAAGCGGAGTTGTTGCCCATTGTTTCAATGAAATGTTATGTGTCAAGGTGGTAGAGAAATCCCCATTGGAAAAGGAGAGTCTTGTAGTATTTCAAATCATTTTCCTACTTACTCCCACCATTTTTTGGTTTAGCAAATTCAGACTTTCTTAAAGCAATATGGCCTTGGATATTGTCCCATCAGGGCTGCTCAGGGTTCATCCACAAAAGATGAGAGAATGTTAATACTGCATTAGGTACTTAAAGCCATGATTCAGGCTGCAGTATTGTCCACTTGTGATTTCTCTTTTTTTTTTGTTTATGGATTGTATTAAGGTCTCACCCAACTCCGAGCATAGTACATTATTTCCTTTGTTTTTGTGATTTACCCTGGGCCCTTGGAAATCTTAAATTTCTGTGGTTAATTGTGTTCCAGTTGCAGAGAAAGAGAGCCCTCTTGTGGTCAGATAGTGGCTCCTTCACCCTCTGGAGCAGCAAATAGGGAGATGCCAATTTTTTAGGTTATAATAGGGCAATTTTTCTCAAGGAAACAGCTCCGTGAAGAAAACCCCTTTGTCTGAATCATCACAGTGCCCTTTGCTTTACACCTATAACAACTACTTGCAAGCCAGTCCTAGTATAATATTTTTCAATAAAAGTCCTGTACTGGTCACCAGTATTTGACAGCTAATCTATCCTAATAAAATATAGGATTGGCCTTTATGGTTGTGATTAAGATTGAAGATGACAAATTAGTGGCTGAAGAAAAAATAAATTCCTTTTTGGTGACTTTTTAATAGAAGAAGTCATGCCCCGTTTTATATTATCCAAATGTTTTGTTTATCCATAGAAGGTGACAGATATATTAGAAAACACATAATTTATTTGCTTGCTTATCTTTCATGGACTTCTAAAGTAAGACCTTGATGAGAACATAGTTTATAATGTTATTGTATTTCCAAATGTAATGTTATGTAGAATTTTTATTTGAAACTTTATGGCCTTGTTCTCTTTCTGCTGTCTGTTTAACAGAGTCTAGCTTCAAAAAGAAAGAACAAAATTCTTTCTCTTCTACCCCCCCCCCTTGGAGTGCCAGAAATTGCAATGTAATATCCTTTCTATCTGCATTTACTGGGCTCTGAAAAGGACCCCATACCCCAAATCCAATCTTTAAAATGACAATAATGGTATCTACTGGGCTGTAGTAAAAATTACAGCTAATGTAAGTGTAAGGGCTAATTTAGGTTTCTCAATGTTTCTCAATTAAAATTTCACTTAGCATTTCTCAACAGGAACACAATTTTTCTGCAGGGAAGTTTTCATGGTGTAGTTCTGTCTAGAAAGAACATTGCAGAACATTAGCATCCTTAGTAACATTCTGACCCAGTCACCATGATAACCAGAGGTGCCCCCACACTTCCCGCATGACAAACTTGTGGTTAAGAGTCCATTCAGCCATTTAACATTGATCAGTATGTGCTGTGTGCCAGATCCTGTGCTAAGCACTTTACATACGTGATTCCATTTCATCTTCACAGTCTGGTGATGTGGATGATATTATTCCCAATTTAAAGGTGAGGAAAATGGGGCAGTGCTGCCTGTGGCTTAAAAGGAGTAGGGCACCAGCCCCATATGCCAGAGGTGGTGGGTTCAAACCCAGCCCCTGCCAAAAAACTGCAAAAAAATAAATAAATAAATAAAGGTGAGGAAAATGAGGCTCAAAAAGTTTGGTTTACTTGTTCAGAGTCATACGGCAAATGGAAAGGTCACATTCAACCTCAGGTCTCTCTAACTCCACCCTCTCATGCATCCTCCCGGTGAGTGGGACAGCCCCTGTAGGGGCAGCACAAACACTGGTGAGGGGACAGAATAACAAGCGGTGACAGGTGCCACAACAGGCAGGTACATGGGAGACTAGAGAAGCACAGAGGGGGAGAGGGGACCTGTTCCACCTGCAGGAGTCATAGAAGGCTTCCTGAAAGAGGGGGTGCCTGGGCAAAGCCTGGAAGGATGATTGGGAGTGGGTCCGAAATGAAGTGAGGGAAGGATGTTCCAGGCAGATGGTCCAGCACTTTCTAAGAGGAAGGGTGGTATCTTCTGTGTATTGGGATTAATTTAAAGATAATGAACAGCAAATGATGTGCTTGGAGACCTCTAAAAATGTCTAACTGGTTTGTCTTCCAAAACAGATCCTATCCCCAGTGAGTAACCCAGATTGTTTTCTTTTAGCCAGGGACAAGTGGTGGCCTTCAGACCCTCAGATCATATCAGAAGGGCTATACGCGATAGCTGTCGTGCTAAGCTTCTCTCGCATTGCATACATCCTGCCAGCCAACGAGAGTTTTGGGCCCCTGCAGATCTCCCTAGGAAGAACTGTGAAAGATATCTTCAAGTTTATGGTCATTTTCATCATGGTATTTGTGGCCTTCATGATTGGGATGTTCAACCTGTACTCTTACTACCGAGGTGCAAAGTACAACCCAGCGTTTACAACGTGAGTATCTCAGAGCTCTCCCCAAGGGTCTCTCTGGGCTTCCTGGGTATCCTTGGGAGCCTCTTGAGGGCAACTTCTTACAGAGACTGAGGTTACATTGGTATTTCTCAAGGTTCAAGGCAACTTATTCAAGGATGGCTTAGAGTTCAGGTTCTGGAGTTGGCCAGAAGAGCTGGGTAAAATCCTCACTTAGCCTTTTATGTTCTGTGTGGCCATGAATATGTTCCTTAACTTCTCTGAGTCTTCATTTCTACATTTTAAAGATGGGGCTAATAATAGTACCTGCTTTATGGGAATAATGTGAAGATCCAGTGAGATAATATAACTCACATAGTAAGTTCTCAATAAATGGGCAAAAGTATTAGTACTATTATGATTGTCTTAGCCTGTGTTACCTAGAAAACAGAAATCTGTGCAAAAATTGCATGCCAACAATTTATTAGAGCAAGGGAAAGAATATTGAAGGAAAAAGGAAAGTGCAGAATGGAAGGAGAGTAAGCAAGTCCAAGGTGCTGCTGCAAGGGACGTACATGAAGAAAGAGGGGGAAACATGAGCAGGCAGCTGCCTGGGCCCCGCCTCCCACAATGCACGGCCTGTGCATGGTGGACCTCTCCAGGGAGCCTACATGGAAGCTCAGAATAGCCCATCAGGCTGGAATAGAGGAGTTATCAGTCAGATCTGTCCATCTGCCATCTCTATTAGTTACTCCACAGGCCATTAACTCACCTGCATTCCAGGGCAGCCCGGGGAAGCCATACCACACGGCATGGGAGGCAGGTCTGCAAGTGGGCACAGGTCAGCTGCTCTGCTTGCCTGGCTGGGCATCAGTGCCTGGGCTCCACGCAGGTCCTGCAGCATCCTGTGCCTCTGCAGCAGGAGGGAAGGACTGCTCGAGAAGAGGCAAGAGGCGTGTGGCCTGAGTGTGAGCCAAGGCACTGATCTCAGGGTCCAGCAGTAGCTGCTGTGGCTGCTTCAGCCACAGAGCAGGCATAGCAACACCATGGCATGTGCCACCCTTCACTAGGGAGGTGGTGACTCCCGAGCCCACGTCCACAAAGACCCAAAGCTCCTCCTTTCTAGGGTTGGGTGGAGAGGCCAAGCAATCTCTTCGAGGGAAACCATCAGTAGCACTGAGTAGGGTCCAGTGGAAGAGTCTAGCAGAACTGAATGTATATCTTGACACAGGCATATACTGGCTGGTGACCTTAAGCCACGTCACTCGATTTATCTGAGCCTCTATGTTCTCATCTGTGAAATAAAATGCGATTTCTCACCTTATTCACACATGCCTTCTGGGATAAATGAGGTAGTTTATGGGAAATGCGAGAAACCCAGAAGCATTTTCAGTCCCAGTCCTTCCCCAGACCCACCCAGCTCCGGAACTTCTTGCCTCCATCCAGCTCCTGCCTAGAACGTTGAAAGAAGGAGAATTTGGTCTCTGGCCACATGCACAGCAGCTGGGACCAACAGGGCTAAGCCTTTCCTGACCCTTGTCCCCAGGAAGCCCTTAGTGGCCTGGAATTTACATTTTCCAGCTAGTGGAGATGGCTTGGAGCCTCAGCCATGCAGGCTCCCTGAGCAATTCCCAGTTTTCAGTGAAGCTGCCTTTACCCTTCTTCTGAAACAATCTTCCATCAAGAAAAGATGCTTGTCTCTAAGAGCCAAGAGCAGTGAACCCCATGCCTCTCAGCTCAGAATCATGGACAGGGCTGTCTCATCTACCTGGGGTAGAAGCCTGATGGAGGTGGGACCCTGCTGCTGCTGCTGCTGCTGCTGCTGAACCATGGAAGTTGTCACTCTCTGAGACAAAGAAGTTGTTTATGTGTCACAGAGAACAGGAGCCAAGCCAGTGCTCATAACTTCCCTGAGGGGTGCCTGGCTCTGCCTCAGCCCACAGGCTTTGTGGGAGCCTCAGCATCCTGGGGGCAGACAGACTAGATTTCAGCCTGGGCTCTGCCTCTCACTGATTTTGTGGCCTTGGACAAGTGCTTAGATCCCCTGGGCCTTAATTTCCTCACCTTTGAAATGAGAATACTAAGAGAGCCAACTTCACAACACTGTTGTAAGGATCCAAATAGAAGAAATAGAATCAAATGCAGTGTGTGGCTTATAATGAGCATTTAATAAACAGTAGTGATGACAACAGAGATGGTGACTACGGGGGCTGGGAGGATAAATTGCAAGAAAAGACCCTGGGTACTGATTTGGCACTGTAGGACCCTTCTGGGCAGTGGCCTAGCTTACAAACTATACCAGCTCAGGCCAACCACATTATTGGATCAGTTGGCTACTTTATATCACTCCAGCACTCAGTGATGGACTGTTGAAGGAATGGAATAAGCTTGAATCACGCAAGAGCAAATTTGCCCAAGATTTGCTAGAAGCCAAACTAAATGTACCCACTCAGCATGGGATACATCATTTATTGAACACAGAGAGGATGTCAGCCAATAAACATAGGCTCTTACCCTCCATGGTCAGGCCCTTGTGTCTCTCCTGTGTTCCCAGTCTAGCACAGTGCCTTACACAGAGTATTTGCTCACTAAATGCTTCATGAACAAGAATGAGGAAATAAACGGGAGAAACAAAGCAAGATTAAAGGCTTTTGAGTGAACAACAGACTGGGCACCTGACAACATGGACTTCGGCCCATTCCTACTGCCCTAGGGTGTTCTGTGCCGTCCTCTTCCCTCTCCTTACAGGGGACAGTATCACAGGCCCCTAATCCCTCCAAAGGTCAGTGCCATGACATACAAGAAAATGAAAAAGTCATAAATCAGAGCAGGGCTCACAAGGCTGCAGATCTCACTGAATATGGCATAGAAGAGTCCTAGGGAAAGGCAAAGGCAGGAGAAAGGTGCAAAACGATCAGCTTGTTCTGTGAGCTATAAACTGAAGGAAGACTTTCCAGGTGTGAAGGACCCAACCAAAGGGGGCCCCAGGCCTTCCAGAGTGGGGAAGGGGAAAAGGGGAGGCAGCAAGCACAGTGAAGAGAGGATACGATTTTTATCACCTTGGCAGTTCCTGAAATGGGAGATGTAGCTGTGAATAGGAGTTGATTGAACAGGAAAACAGTCAATAGAGCAGTGAAGTAGAGAGAAGAATGGATTTTTGTAAATGTCATCTTTTACCTTTTGACTACTCTCAGGAGCATGTCACCCCAAGAGATTGTCTTTGATAAAAAAAAAAACCCATGCAGGGATAAAGAGGCTCATGCCTTAGGGGACTCAAGGCTACTCAGGCCTGCCGGGAAGATGAAGAAGTCTGACCCCCACTCAGGTGAATGTTTGCTACAGGGCTGCCCATCCTCGGGCCTCACCGCCCAACTTAGGATCTTGCCTTTGGCCCTCCCACGGGTGAGTATTCTCCTTTCTGTGGAATTGTGGCCTTGCTTATAGGGTTGGACATGGGTCCCTTCATCTGTTTCTGTTGGCTCAGATGACCCAATCCTACAGAAGGGAAACTTGGGTTGAAGCACACTGCAACTATCCCACTAACCCCACTTTGACACCCCGAACCCCAGTCCTGCCACGTCCAAGGGAAGCTTGGGTTCCTAAAGCCTTTCCTCCTTGAAACTGAGCTGCTGTAGTTCAAGCCGCCCCTGCAGCCCCAAGAGCGGGATGCCACGCGGCCGGGAGTGTTGCGTTCGCGGGCCGAGTACACAGGGGCCAGCGGTCCCTGCGTCCTTACGCCGCACAGGGACAACCTGCACCAGATCGACGCAGTGGACGGGCCTGCCGCCTTGCTGGACATCCTGGCCCCGCCCTACGACCCAGAGGACGGCAGGGACTGCCACTATTACCGGGTGCTGGAGCCCATCAGGTCCAAAGAGGCCTCCGGCTTGGCCTGTGAGCTGCCCCGAGAGGTGTGGCTCCTGGAGACCCCGCAGGCCGATGACTTCTGGTGTGAGGGAGAGCCATATCCAGGACCTAAGGTCTTCCCTTGAAGTCGCCGGCGCCTGGGAGAGGTGGGCCGAAAACGTGCCCTAGCCTATCTGGACCTGGCTCCCCACGACCCACCACAAGGGCTCTGTCTGCCCCCTAGCTTGGGCGTTGGATCTACTGGAATGAGCATTAGCCGCTTCCTTGGCAGCTTTGGGAAGCATGGGCGACTGGACAGCAGCCACCAGGCACGGTTATGGGGGTGGGGTGGGCAGGGAGGCTAGGTTGTTTCCTGGTACTGTCACTGCCACTTTGATTTGGGAGGAGTGGGGGGGGGGGTAATCTAAAGCGCTTCCATCCTAAAGCCATAATGGAAATATTCTTCCTCTGTTCCCATTCTATACAAAATATCTTTCGGTAGGATTTGTTTTCCCTTACACCCTATTACTCCTTGTACTTTAACTTACTAACGACTACGCGTGACCCAGTAGTTTGAACTGTTTTTAGTTCAAGTCATTGATAAAAATAGGTTTAAAGAGATGAGCTTTTGAAAGTGACTTGTCCTGCCTAATTAATTCC
>CAUYPK010120784.1:0-34293 GCA_963574355.1 Loris lydekkerianus
GGAGGGGGGAGCACCTGTAGTTTAGGAGACTGTCCTGGTGAATGACTCCTCCTGACCACCCTTGGCAGCCATGTCACACAGTGGAGGGGGAGCACCTGGACTTCAGGAGACTGTCCTGGTGAATGACTCCTCCTGACCACCCTTGGTAGCCATGTCACACAGTGGAGGGGGGAGCACCTGGACTTCAGGAGACTGTCCTGGTGAATGACTCCTCCTGACACCCTTGGTGGCAATGTCACACAGTGGAGGGGGGAGCACCTGGACTTCAGGAGACTGTCCTGGTGAATGACTCCTCCTGACCACCCTTGGTGGCAATGTCACACAGTGGCGGGGGAGGGGAGCACCTGGACTTCAGGAGACTGTCCTGGTGAATGACTCCTCCTGACCACCTTGGTGGCCATGTCACACAGTGGCGGGGGAGGGGAGCACCTGGACTCTAGGAGACTGTCCTGGTGAATAACTCCTCCTGACACCCTTGGTGGCAATGTCACACAGTGGAGGGGGGAGCACCTGGACTTCAGGAGACTATCCTGGTGAATGACTCCTCCTGACCACCCTTTGTGGCAATGTCACACAGTGGCGGGGGAGGGGAGCACCTGGACTTCAGGAGACTGTCCTGGTGAATGACTCCTCCTGACAACCTTGGTGGCCATGTCACACAGTGGCGGGGGAGGGGAGCACCTGGACTCTAGGAGACTGTCCTGGTGAATGACTCCTCCTAACACCCTTGGTGGCCATGTCACACAGTGGAGGGGGAGGGGAGCACCTGGACTCTAGGAGACTGTCCTGGTGAATGACTCCTTCTGACCACCCTTGGTGGCCATGTCACACAGTGGCGGGGGAGGGGAGCACCTGGACTCTAGGAGACTGTCCTGGTGTTTCCAGGCCCGGCCGTCGTAGTGGCTGGGTAAGTGCAGCCACTGTGTTACGGTACAATAAAGAGGTTGAAGACCTCGGCTTCTCATGTAGGTCTGTATTGTCTCACTAGTTGAGAAATTTGGAGTAACTGAATTGTTGCTCAAGGATGAGGGAAGGGTAACGTGTGATGGAGGAGAGGAATGTTGGATTCCAATCATAGCCTTGGGGTGAGTGGAGGAGGGGACTGAGGCTTGTTTCTCTGCGACATGCCAGGCTTACCGTAGGGTGCACGTGGATCTGAGTGGTATAAGGGACAGACTTACTGAACAGCCCCAGGCCTTGTGTCCCAGTCTCACTACCCAGCTTTTTATTCTAGAGGGCAGCGGCAATCCATTACCTGCAAGTGACCTCCAGTGTAGAGAGCTGGCAGGACTGTTCTAACACATACACCACCTAACAAGGATAAGCAGAGCTACTATCCTGGGATAATCCTTGAAAAATAAGGATGGAAGCAGGAAGATAAACATTATCTAAAAAAATTTTTTTTCACTCATATGGACAATTTGAGGCACATTTTACATGACCCCTCTGAGGCATTTCAGCATGACTGAGTCTCAGAAAAATGAGCAGCTTGTTAACAAACACAGGAACCGCCTTCCTCACCGTCCCTCAGTTACATTCCCTCATCTATTCCTGTCTCTGGGAGCACTTTAAAAAATTAATGACTGGTGGGTATGCCCTTGACTCAGATCCTGCCCCTTGTGAGGATGGAGGAAGCTGGGACACATCCCTGGAGCTCAGGGCTGGCCACGTGACGTATACGGCCATGACTGGAAGCACTTGAGACGTCTGTGCAATTAATTTTTCCCACTCGCTCTCTTAGTGTTAGTGACTGCATTGGCTCCTGTTGGTATGAAGCCAACTGTAAAAGCAAAGCCATCACAAGACAGAAAGAGTGAAACATGAACTTTTAAAAGTTATGCTTTTGGGGGTTGCTAGTGAAGCATTGCCAATTCTGACTAATTCTGACAAATACAGTTTAAATCTGTGGTCCCCATAACCACCCTCTCCCTGCCCCAGTGTAGGTGGGTGAGGGGAGCTTTACCTGTATTTATAGCTTCTCCCCAGCGCTTGCACCACTGTAGATCTTGGTGCCCAGAACGCCCAGCAAAATAGCAGTGTCTCTGCTCTGCAGAGGCTGCAGGGCTCATCAGGTGGGCTGACAGGACATCCTTGTGAATGCTCTGAAGTGAGTCCCCGAGGCTTTCACCTTACAGAAGGGGCCTCCGCAGTACAATAATTGAATTTTTGCTGGCTGAAAGAATAGAGGTTCAGAACACATTTAATTAGATTAGCAAAATAAAGACTTATACAGCTCTTGTCTCTGAAAGTTGAGAAATAAATTTCATACCCATGACAGTTATTGTATGCATCTAAGAACACATGTTTGACAAAATAAGTACGGTATGCATGGCAATTAGCTGAGTGTGCACTCTGAAACCATGACAGAAGGGAACTCGCGAGTTCAGTCCACCAGACGACAGGTGGTAGGTCGGGCTTGGCATGACTCTGGTGATAAGGCCAGTACCCCAAATATAGCTATTACATATGTAACAAAAGCCATCAGTAATCCTCTAATTTCTACTTCTAAGATGATCATTATAATAACAGCGGCAGTGGATGACATCCAGTGATCTCTTTCTCTGTGCCACGGACACTTATACTCACATTACAGGTTATTACCTCATTTAATCCTCACAGGATTGTTGTGAGGGGGGCATATTACTAGCCCAATCTTACAGAAAAGAAAATCAAGCCTGTGGGAGGATAAGAAACTTACCTGTCTCTAATCCATTCACTCCCCTCTGTAATCCTTTGCTGTCAACTTAATCTGGACCCAGCCAGTGTTTTACTTTGCTGTAATGGCCTCTAACGCTTCCGGATGTATGTTCTCACCCTTATTCTCTATGTTTTTCACAGAATATCCAGAGCACATTTTTAGAAAGTGCATTGGATTCTACCCCCTTCCTAAATTTTCAGAGATTTCTCACTATCTTCCTGTAGCCATTGTGGTCTGAACTCTGCTTATAATCCTGTGTCATCTTGTTGCATAATACCCTTGTTTGCTAATTTTCAGGTGCACTGGGTTTTTTGATTCTGGAAACACTGTCTCAGGACCTTTGCACACACTATTGCCACCATTCATGTCTATAAATTTTTTTTTTTTTTTTTGAGACAGAGTCAAATTCCGTTGCCCAAACTAGAGTGCCATGGCATCATAGCTCACAGCAACCTCAAACTTCTGGGTTCAAGGAATCCTCCTGCCTCAGCCTCCCAAGTAGCTGGAACTATAGGCTCCTGCCAGTACTCCCAGCTAATTTGTTCTATTTTTATTTTTATTTTATTTTATTTTATTTTTGAAACAGAGTCTCACTTTGTCACCCTTGGTAGAGTGCCGTAGCTCTCAGCAGCCTCCAACTCTTGGGTTTAAGCAATTCTCTTGCCTCAGCCTCCCAAGTAGCTGGGACTACAGGTACCCGCTACAATGCCTGGCTATTTCTTTATTGCAGTTGTCATTGCTGTTTAGCTGGCTCAGGCTAGGTTCAAACCTGCCTGAGTGTACGTGGCCAGCGCCCTACCCCCTGAGCTATGGGTGCCTCCCATTTGTCCTGTTTTTAGTAGAGATGGGGTCTCACTCTTGCTCAGGCTGTTCTTGAACTCCTGAGCTCAAGGGATTCACCTGCTTTTGGCCTCCCAGAGTGCTGGGATTGCAGGCGTGAGCCACCATAACACCTGGCCTCATCTTTTCATTCTGGTTCATATTTGGTTCAGCATCAATTAACAAACATCCCCATCTCACAGTAGCTTAAACTAGAAGTTTATTCCACTCACTCGAAATTTTTGGCAGGTAGTCAACATCTCTGTGGTGTCAGGGTCAAGACTTCTGGGTCATTCCTGTGCTGTGTGTGGCCCTCCCTTATGATCCAAGCTGGCGTTGATAAAGTTCCTGAAAGCAAGATAAACAAAGGGACAGAGAAGAGGGTGCACTGCTGTCACCTACAGAAGGTTCTAGATATTGCCAAAGGCTTGTTCTGGTTACAGCCCATCACCACACCAGTCAGAGATAATGGCTGAATGACCAGGTTTGGCTCCGAGGGAGGTCACTTTCCTTTCTTGGGGTCCATAAAGCACTCAGTCGATCACTTAGCATGAAGGAAATATGGAATTACAGTTACATTTAAAATGATGAGCTTCTCCCTTAAGTCTCCAAATTTATTCCCTACTTCTTTGTTTTCATGCCATTTGGCCTATATGTTAACTTCATACTTCAAAGACAATTTAAGTATAAGCTTTGGAAAAGGCACTTTAAGTTGCAATTAAATTCAATGTGTAAAATATTAGCAATACACCCGACTCCACTGGTGTGATGGCTGTGTGAGCAGATGTGACCACATCGGCACATTTGCAGGCAGTGGCAGCTACTTCATGCCTGTTGCCTGCCTGATAATCAGGATCATTCCTGCCATACCATCTTAATCTTATAAATCTCAGAATGTGAGAAGCGGGGGACTTGGTTGCTTATTGCCTTTCATTCCTTAGAAGAAGGCACATTTCTTGGGCATGGTAGCCTTGCTTTATTTGCTATTCTACTTCTAGGACTTAGAAAATTGTTTAACAACAGTCACAACTATAAGTTTGGACAATGATAAAAGATTGAATTATTTCCCATGATAATCTAGGTTTTCCCAGGTGAAGGTCTGAGGGACTGAAGACAAGCAGTTGAAGGCCCTGTACACCTTCCACATCTGGGCTCTGCATCTGCAGATTTAGCTGGTCACATATCAAAAATATTTTGAAAAAAGCAACAAAAAATACTAATAAAAATATTGTATAGTATTTACATAGCCTTTACATTGTGTCACATATTATAAGTAATCTAGAGATTATTTAATGGATAAGGGAGAACTGTATAGGTTATTTGCAAGTACTAGTATCTTTGAGGGTCCTGGAATCAATGCTCCATGGATACCAGGGAATCACTTCATGTTCTTAGTTACCAGCCAGATGTTCAATGAGAGCCAGAGACTCATGCAGTGCGGAGCTGATCTCTAGGGTGCTCACAAGGAAGACCCGTCACTATACTGGGTTCAGAGGCACCATGAGAGGACTGACTTGGGTGCTATGGGGAAACATAATTATCAAAAATCTCCCAACCTGTAAAACCTCCCCAGGGCAGAAAAGAAAGAAAATAATTCTATTATTGAGCAACCAGAATTATTAATAAACTGGAACATAACACACATCAGATAATCTTCTGATGTGATCAAAAAGAGAAAAAGAAATCTCATCCCCTCATGTGAACAGCCAAGCAGATATGGTCCACGATGAACATTCTCGTGGGACGCAGCACCTACTCCTCCAGTGAGAAGATGTGGGAGCACTAACACCTAGTCTTCCAGTGGGAAGAATGGGGAGCATCGACACCTAGTCCTCGGTGGGAAGACGTGGGAGCACAGACACCTGGTCCTCCAGTGGGAAAACGTGGGAGCACCGACACCTGGTCCTCCAGTGGGAAGATGTGGGAACACTGACACCTGGTCCTCTAGTAGGAAGACGTGGGAGCACCGACACCTGATCCTCCAGTGGGAAGACGTGGGAGCACCGACACCTGGTCCTCCAGTGGGAAGATGTGGGGGCATTGACACCTGGTCCTCCAGTGGGAAGACGTGGGAGCATTGACACCTGGTCCTCCAGTGGGAAGACGTAGGAGCATCGACACCTAGTCCTCCATGGGAAGATGTGGGAGCACCGACACCTGGTCCTCCAGTGGGAAGACGTGGGAACACTGACACCTGGTCCTCTAGTAGGAAGATGTGGGAGCATTGACACCTGGTCCTCCAGTGGGAAGACGTAGAAGCATCGACACCTGGTCCTCCAGTGGGAAGATGTGGGAGCATCGACACCTGGTCCTCCAGTGGGAAGACGTGGGAGCATCGACACCTAGTCCTCTAGTCGGAAGATGTGGGAACACTGATACCTGGTCCTCCAGTGGGAATACGTGGGAGCATCGACACCTAGTCCTCCAGTGGGAAGACATGGGAGCATTGACAACTGGTCCTCTAGTGGGAAGACGTGGGAGCATCGACACCTGGTCCTCCAGTGGGAAGACGTGGGAGCATTGACACCTGATCCTCCAGTGGGAAGATGTGGGAACACCGATACCTGGTCCTCCAGTGGGAAGACGTGGGAGCATTGACACTTAGTCCTCCAGTGTCTAGCTGTGAAGAAGACTTTCTGTTTAATTAAGTCCCATTTGTTTATTTTTGTTGTTGTGATGGCTGCTGAAGCCTTCTTCATGAAATCTTTGGCCAGGCCAACATTGCCAAGAATTCTTCCCATGCTTCCTTCTGGGATTTTTATCATTTCATGCCTTAGATTTAAATCTTTTATCCATCTTCAGTCAAGTTTTGGAATTGGTGAGAGAGTCCAGTTTCAGTCTTTTACATGTGGATATCCAGTTTTTGGAAGTGTGGGTCCAGTTTCAGTCTTTTATATGTGGATATTCAGTTCTCCCAGCATCATTTATTAAACAGGGATTCTTTTCCCCAGCATATGCTTTTGTTTGATTTGTCAAAAATCAGATGGCAATAAGAGATGTGTTTCATCTCTTGGTTTTCTATGTGGTTCCAAATGTCTATGTCTCTATTTTTGTGCCAATACCCTACTGTTTTCATTACTGTGGACTGGTAATATAGCCTAAAGTCTGGGAGGGTGATGCCTGTGGCTTTGTTTTTATTACTAAGAGTTGCCATAGCTATATAGGACTTTTTCTTGTTCCATACAAAATGAAGAACTATTTTTTTTATTTCTTCAAGTGTGACGTTGGTATTTTAATGTGGATTGCATTGACTCTGTAGATTGCTTTGACTACCTACAGCAGACGTTTTAACAATGCTGATTCTTCCCAGTCAGGATCATGATATTTTCTTCCATTTGTTAATGTATTCTGCTATTTCTTTTCTTAGGGTTTCATAATTCTCTTTGTAGAGGTCCTTTACCTTTTTTGTTAGATATATTTCTAGGTATTTCATTTTCTTTGAAGCTACTGTGAAGGGAATTGTGTCTTTGTTTAGCTTCTCAACTTGGCTGTTATTGGTGTACACAAAGGCTACTGGTTTGTGGACATTGATTTTGATACCCTGAGATGCTACTGTATTTCTTGATTACTGCCAAGAGTCTTGTGGTTGACTTAACCAGGAAGTAATAAATCTCTTGAACAGAACAATATCAAGCCCTGAGATTGAACAAACAATAAAAAAGCTTCCAACAACAACAAAAAGAATGCTATCTTTTTGGATGATTGCTTTTTGAAGAGTTGGTTCCCAGGTTATTGAGAAATATTAATAACATTTCTTAGTTGTAAGATTGGCCAGAGGCTAGTTTTATTTTTAAAAAGTTATGGTGTTTCAGAGATAGGGAACACATTTATAAGTTTTCTGAAGGAAATATTTTAACAAAAAAGTGTGTGTGGGGGGGGGTCTCTTTCCTTATTTTCAATAGGGGGAATTAATTTTTAATTTGTATGTGACCTTATGATACCTGAAGGCAAACAGAATATTATCATAGTTAAACCGTGAGCAATCAGACAGTAACCAGAAATGGGACATTTCCTATGTGCTGTGCAGGGGAACATAGTCAAAAGAAGTGTCCAATAGTTGCTCCCTCAAAATGGTGTAACTTACCACACTAGAAAACATTTTATTCATCTTGAGATAAAACTGGGTGGACTTTGGGGCTTTGTGTAAGCTTAGTTTATAGAATGAAATACTGGTTTCTTCCTATTTGAAATCCATATAAAAACCCTAAATTCAGTGTTCTTACTGTATTCACACATTTTATTTTCTGCTTTCATTGCACTCTAAAAATGTATTGAAATTCTTAATTATTAAGAAAAGACCTTACTATTGAGTTCTAATGTAGCTAGTTGATCTATCTGTGATCTGCACCTCATTTGTACTTAATTTTATACAAGTTTAAATCTGCTCTTATTTTCCTGGGACCAAAGCAAAATTTATATATTAGGATTAATTTTAGAATTACGTCTCCTTTCTGTGATGTTTATACAATGGTCGATAAAAATACCACAATGCAGAGAAGACACACACTATCACTCAATATATTTATTATTTCTCAATAAGAACGTCAGAGGCAGTAACACCTCCTCCTTGGACAGCTCTGTTTCCAGACACTGCGCAGTACCAGGCTCTGGGGCCGAGTGAGGACACAGGTGAGGATCTGAGAATTCTTCTGTCAGATGTATTTGAAGGGGGTGGCTGTACATGAAACAAAGACAAAAAATGGCGATTAAAAGTGACCTACCAAAGTTCAAGTCTGAAAACACAAAGCATGGCCAGCTCTTCTGAGAACCGAGCGGTGACGCTCAGCACTGGGTGTGAGCAGTGCTGGTCGTGCCTGTGCCCCACCCCAGGTCAGTACGTCTGTCTCGTGGGTGAGGGAGACCCGAGTACTGTGCTTTTCTTTCCTCTTTTCTCCTCCACTTTCTTCTTTGGGTAAAAATTCCCCAGGTGAACCCAATAAGCAACCGTGCTGAGAAACACTCAGCTTGAAGGAGGAAGCAGGAATTGGTGCTCCTGCAGAACAAATAGGCAGGGAAAATAGGAGTGACGGTGCCTGAGGACAGAGGGGCACTGAGACTGGAGCAGGAGTGACGGTGCCTGAGGAGAGAGGGGCACTGAGACTGGAGCAGGAGTGACAGTGCCTGAGGACAGAGGGGCACTGAGACTGGAGCAGGAGTGACGGTGCCTGAGGACAGAGGGGCACTGAGACTGGAGAGGAGTGACGGCGCCTGAGGACAGAGGGGCACTGAGACTGGAACAGGAGTGACGGTGCCTGAGGACAGAGGGGCACTGAGACTGGAACAGGAGTGATGGCGCCTGAGGGCAGAGGGGCACTGAGACTCGCTGTTCTGAGCATAGAAGAATCCGTGGAGCCAGGAGAAAATTCATGGCAAAATAATAAGATAATGAAAAGATTGCCTGGCCATATTCCTGGAACAAATGAAATCCCCTAATAAATCTTGAACTAATGTCGCAGGGATTTTTCTTTTTTTTTTTTTACAGTTTTAGGCTGGGGCTGGGTTTGAACCCGCCACCTCCGGCATATGGGGCCAGCGCCATCCCTGTCTCGGAGATTTTTAAGAGGATTCTTAAAACTGGGCAGGAAAAGAAAAGCATAGAAGTCCAGAGTCACCATGGCAGAGGACCAGGATGAGGACACCTGCCCTGCCCGTGATCAAACATCACCCCTGCACAAGGACCGGGATGAGGGCACCTGCCCTTGGGTGATCAGCCAGAGAGTGTGCCCTGCCATGTGTATTTCTATCTTGATCATTTGTGTTAAATTTTTTGTTAGCTCTTGTGTCAGTTAATGGACTGTCAGTGGAGCTGATACATTTTTCTTAGAACACGTGTGGATTTGACTGTCCAGGGGATCTCATTATTATTTATTTCATAAAGAAAAAGCAAACAAAATATATTCAATATCTGTACTGCATTACATTTCTTTGAGATTTCCTGGGCAAATTTCAAGTACCAAGTACTAACTTTGGTATTTAAAAACACTCTGAACAACACTGCCTCCAGCCACCCACCCCATTTGCTAAGGGACGCCTAGTTTTGGAAACTTTAGCTACTCTTCGTTACCCACCTCTAGTCAAGCCAGCCAGCTCAGAACAGGTGTTTATGGGTTTTTTTTTCTCAATCTGTCCCAAAGAGAAAAATGAGGATGGAAAGTGAGAAGTTTAATGAAATATCACTATTCTTGGGAATTGTGTTACTATCGTGATGGTGCTAGTGAACCTGCAGGGGTGTGGTCTGGGCTCAACTGCTCACAGGCCAGAAAGCCAGTTATGGAGACCACAGACATTGCCATGGAAGAAAGGAACTATTACTGGTGATATCACCTGGGAGACGGGAGGAAGACCTCAACTCTTTCTCCTGACCACACAGGATAGGGGTGTTCATGAGGGGCTCAGGGAGGTGGCTGCCGGCACTGGGGCAGGTGGTGTTGAACATGGCACCTGCAGGAGGTTTCGTTCAGCAGTCACATTTGCAGAGAGAATAGCTATAAACATTATTCCTGATTTTATGTGGATGGTTAATTAACTTGCCACCAACCCAACAAGTCTTTATTATAAGCTTATCTTTAATTATAGTTAACATAATAACAGGAAGTCAAGCATTTTTAAAAATCATTTGATTTCAACCAAAAAGACCTTTCTTCTCAAAAGTAAAATGTAACAACAGACTTTCAAGGCAACTGATTAAGAGTTTGTATGTATGGAGATTTCTTTTATATGTATGGAGACTTTAATGGAATTAAAGTATGAGAAAACTGTTACGAGAAAAATTCATCTCTCAGAAATGAGTCATTTGATCCTAAGGAAATAATTCCTGTAGTGGGGTAGATGGTGAAGGGTATTTAATCATATCTTTATGATTAGGTGATTAATTCTTTTTCTCTCTGGATAACCTTATGCAACAGAAGGGAGGCAAGCTGGGAGAATTGGCACATAAGTTAAAATCTTTGGAAAAATAAAAGGAGTCATTTAGGAAACAATAGGATCTGAGTTCAGACAGTTGGATTTTTAAGAAATCCCAGCTTCTTCTAGGGTTAACTTCTTTCACAGGTAAGAAATGTTAGAATGGAAGAAGGAAAATCTGCAAAAAGAGAAATTTAAAGTCAAGAAAAGGACAGCTAATAAAGAGGTGACGTGGGGCTGTCAACAGATTGTGACACTGTCATCTGATCAAAACTGGTTCACGTTCTGTACTGTTGATTCCCACAGTAAGTGGTTACTCGTTTCCAGTTTAATGGCAAATGTTACAAATGCCTACACATACATGGCAGCTATTTTTTCTCTAGTTTCTTCCAACTGAATGCAAAGATAAGATGATAGATAAAAGAAAAGAGGCCAATAGTCACCTCATTAAACATGCATTTATTAAAATGCTAGCCAAGAAATCTGCTAACCTTTCAACAGATTATAAGAACAGTTTTCATGTTAGTTAAGTTTGACTAAGAGGAATCCAATTCAATCCATTTATGTGCAACAGAAAGCATTCTTTTGTTTTGTTTTTCCTCCTCCTCCTCCTCCTCCTTCTTCTTCTTCTTTTTTTTTTTAAGACAGAGCCTCAAGCTGTCACCCTGGGTAGAGTGCTATGGCATCACAGCTCACAGCAATCACCAACTCCTGGGCTCAAGCGATTCTCCTGCCTCCGCCTCCTAAGTAGCTGGGACAACAGGCGCCTGCCACAACACCAGGCTGTTTTTTGGTTGCAGCTGTCATTGTTGTTTGGCGGATCCAGGCTGGATTTGAACCCACCAGCTCAGGTGTTTTTTCTTCTTCAAAGGGGAAAAAAAATGAACCTAAGAGTGGCCTAATTTGATCACATCTATTCCTGCCATTTCCTGGAATTTAGATAATTGAAGGAGGTCTCTGGCACACAAGCAGGAAATGTGCTTTAGCAAGTTAAGCTTGGAATTCTTAGCACTTGTCCTAAATTTTGTCATTCAAAATACTAAGGGAAAGGCTTTTGCTTTTATTACTTATTCCAGAGACTACCATGAAACTTCATCACAGAAGGGAAGTTAAAACCTGACAGAGTTAAAGTACTAAGCCTCAGGTGGAAGAAGCAGGTAGCAAGAGAAAAATAACAATGATCTTCAGGCGGTGCCTGTGGCTCAGGGAGCAGGGCACCAGCCCCACATACCAAGGGTGGCGGGTTCGAACCTGGCCCTGGCCAAACTACAACAGAAAATAACCAGGCCTGTGGCAGGCGCCTGTAGTCCCAGCTACTGGGGAGGCTCAGGCAAGAGGTTGCTGTGAGCTGTGACACCATGGCTTTCTACCAAGGGTGACAAAGTGAGACACTGTCTCTAAAAAACAAAAAGATAAAAAATAAAGTTCTAGATTTTATTTTTAAAATAGCAACTTTTAAGATTTATCTTTGAATAAATGTTGATTTGTCTCCATTTTAATGTCTTTCCGATCTATATACGTAATTTTGTACAATAAAAGTTCCTTTTCATAATGATGACCTTTCAGTTGTGAGAAACAAAACACTTTGGACGTCTAAGAAGATGGCTTTATTTAAGCTGTTGCAATAGGAGAATGTTCTGGAATGAGAGGTGTTGGAGTTTAGGGGACTCCTACCAATAGGGCTGCAGTGACGATTGGATGTGACGATTTCTTTTTAAATTTCAAGTGGATATGAGGGTACAATGTTTAGGTTACGCTGTTTTCATTTCTAAGGTAAAGTTCAAGTTGTAGTTGAGCTCCCCACCCGGGTGTGTGCTGAGCACCCTCACGTTGTGCAGGGGTGAGGTCCTGCCCATCAGCCAATCACGCCCTCCCCCTCCCCCACCGCCCTGTTCTCCCCTTCCCCTTCCAGACTGTACTTGTGTTTTTATTTCACGGGGGCCTGTAGTTGTTTATATATTGGTTTCACATTACTATTGAGTACATTGGACACTTTGTTCCCCCATTCTTGTCATACTTTATTAAGAAGAATGTATTTCAGCTCTATCCAGGTAACAGTCTCCGTCTTCTCTAATGGCTGAATATTATTCCGTGTTATGCGTATGCCACCGTTTACTAATCCATTCATGGGATGATGGTCACTTGGGTTGATTACACCTGTGGGCAATCGTGAATTGAGCTGCAGTAAACATTGTAGTGCAAATGTCTTTGTGGTAAAACGATTGTTGTTCTTCTGGGTAGATAGCTAGTAATGGATTGGTGGGATGAACTGGAAGGTCCTCCTTTAGTTCTTTGAGGATTCTCTGTGCTTCTTTCCATAGAGGCTGTCTTAGCTTGCAGCCCCCCTCACTGTGGAAGGGCTCTCCCTCTCCCCACCCATGCCAGCACTGCGATTGGGGACTCTGTGATGTGGGCTGACCTCACTAGAGTTAGGTGGTTTCTCAGGGTGGTTTTGATTTAAATTTTTTACCTGATGGTCACAGACAATGAGCATTTTTTCATGTGCTTATTGGCCATTCGTCTGTCATCTTCAGAGAAATAACTAGAATGTACAGGGAACTCAAATTAATCACCTAGAAAAATGACGGCTGTTTAAAGCATGCTCTTCCCCGCCTGGCCTCTCTCAGACACAACTTGGGCGGCTCATGGCTTCCACTCTCTGTCTGCAATCACTCAGTTCTTAGTGTTCCAAAATAAACACTTTTTTTGTTTGTTTGTTTTAAAAAGTCCACATAGTTTCCCCAAAGCATAGAGACAGAGCCTTGCTAATTTAACTGTTGTCCCCCTAAGACTCGGCTCACTGGAGATCACCAGGTTTCTTAGAATGAAAAAGCTCAGCGGTGTCAGTTTATTTATTGTGTTTATTTGTTTTATATTAGGTGAGGATTCTCTCCAACTTCATAATAAAGAGAAGGCAGTAGAAAATTAGAGTTTACTTAGAACAATGTTGAACTAGAATATGAAATGGCACATTATATTTAAAAATGTTAATTAACTCTCACCAATCTTGGGAAAAAGAAATCAGTTATATACACAAGTAGCTGTCAAAGGGGCTGAAATGTGTCTCCTAGAGTTGAGTAAATCCTGGCTCCCATCTGCCCAATTCAGAGTTTAAAGTGGTATTATTGTTGAAAACTCTTTGTAAAGAATAAATATTCAAAGCTGAATAATAATGTTTGATAATTATAGCAAGAAACTGAAACTGTGCAGTTGAACTAGTCTTGAAAGACTGAAATGTTAGTAAAGGTTCTGTTAATTGAGTATCTCCTGTCATTTCTTCCTCCCTACTTAATCCCAGACTGTGTCTCCCTGACATAGGAGAACACTGGGAAACCTACCACAGATGTCAGTCAACCGAAGCTAGTTGGTCTCTAGGGTAAAGAAATGATATGCCTTTAATTGCAATCAATCTAAAATATAGACAGGAATTCCAGAACACTGTTTTTCAAGGTATGGTCCTATGAATACTAATTTAAGCTAAATATCAGCTGATGTCACGTGAACAATATGTTCAATGGTCCAATGTTGGGGAATTCTGGTTTAAACAAGTTAAATGCAGATCTTTTCAAAACTTTTTTTCTGATTTTAATTTTTTGGATACATAATAGTTGTACATATTTCTAGAATACATGTAATATTTTGATATGAGTATATATGTGTAGTGATCAAATCAGGGACTCTTCCACTTGCACCTGTGGCTCAGTGCCCCCAGGGACTCAGACCTATGGGCCTCAGACAAGGAGTTCTACCATCTACTTCCCTGGTCCTGAGACCTTCAACTTGGGCTGGGTCTTGACTCTTCAGTCCCCCCAGGGACTCAGGCCTATGGGCCTCAGACAAGGAGTTCTACCATCCACTTCCCTGATCCTGAGACCTTCAACTTGGGCTGGGTCTTGACTCTTCAGTCCCCCCAGGAACTCAGGCCTATGGGCCTCAGACAAGGAGTTCTACCATCCACTTCCCTGGTCCTGAGACCTTCAAGTTGGGCTGGGTTATGAATCTTTAGCTTGTAGACAGCCTGTCATGGGACTTCTCAGTCTGATAAAGCTGTTCTCACATGTCTTATCTATCTATCTATCTATCCACAGAGGGAACAAAAATATGTACACACATTTTAAGAAAGGAAAAAACTGTATTAAAATTGCAATGCTCAAGTTGTGTTTGACTTCTATAATTATAAAAGGTGCTCAAATGTGACTTACATTCATCTTTTGTTATTAGTATATATTATTACAATTTTAATACAGTTTTTCCTTTATTAAAATGTGTACACAGTTTTTGGCACCTTCTGAATATATCCTATTTGTTCTTCTCTCTCTAGAGAACTCTATTATAGGAGTTTTTGTTTAAATGAAATTAACCATGAAATTACCATAAAGCCGAGATAAAATTTATTTTCACACAGCAGCCTCTATGCAAATGTTCATAGTAGCTTTGTTTGTAATAGCCAACAACTCAGATATCCTTTAACAGGTAAATAAACTACTGTATCTCTATACCACCCAGCAATAAAAAGAAATGGAAACTAAATTTTTGATGAACGCAACAACTGGAATGAATCTTCAGTGAAAAAATAAAAATAAAAAGTTACATACTCTATGGTAATACTTACATAACATTTTTGAAAATGATGATTTTTATATACCTTATAAACCAAAGTTTTATATACTTTTTGTATACCCTCTTCGGAGAAATGTCTGTTCATGCCTTTTCTAACTTTCTAATCAGAATTTTAAAATTAATTCTAAGAGTTTTAAAATATATTCAGAATACTAATTCTTTGCCAGATAAGTGGTTTGCAAATCTTTCCTCCAAGCCTATAGCTTACCTTTCATTGTTTTTCTGTGGACTTTGACAGAGCAAACACTGTTAGTTTTGATGAGTTCTGATTCTTTCAATTTCCCTCTTATAGATTGTGCTTTTGGTGTCAAAACTAAGAACATTTTGCTTAGAACTAGATCCTCGAGTTTATCTTTTTTTCTAAGAGATTTATACTTTATATAGTGTACATTTGCCTATATTTCTATTTCATTAATTATTGAATACAGTGTGTGGATTAGGTCAAGGATTATTATTTTGCTTATGGATGCATAGAATGGGTCGGGCCACATCTGTGGTGCATATTTTTATCTATAATAAAAATAAGAATAATAATAAAAAAAAAAACAATTGTTGAAACAAATAACTTTTAAAGTCATTGTTTTGTAAATTTGGGTGAATACTCTTTGTCTCTGAAATGGTACAGGGCTTTGCTTTGATGCCATTTTCAGAGTAACGATAGAATATAGGGTCTACACCACAGAGAAAAATCTCACTTGTCAGAGTGGCTGAGTCCTGACCCATGTCGTGTCGCTGGGGCTTTTATTTCTGGCCCAAAGTAATCAAGATGTATTTTCCTCTGTGCTTATTTTCTCTGTTATTTTTTCCACCCCTTTGGCAAACCTCTTCCCAGCTACCTGTCTAGACCATGTGATTTATCTGTGTCCGTTCTTAGACTGGAGAACTTTTTATACAGTAGCCACTTTACTTTTGTTATAGCATGTACTTTTGTCTATTTTTAAGTACCGTGCTTCTCTTTATACAGAAGTAGTTATTTTAGATAATGTTGTCATGATCATAAAGCTGAACAGCAGCATAAAATAAAGAGAAGGATTTATTGTACAAGTTTCAAATGTGAAAGATAAATAACTCCTACATTCCCCACGTGCCCCCTCCACTAACAAAAACTTTCATTCATAAATGTATTAGTCGAATTTTGTTGTAAGGAAATCACTTTATTTTGATCTTTACTTGACGAGCAGATGATCAATTTGTGCAGGGCAGAATTTCAAATCCTCTGGCAATCTAAAAAAGACTGATCTCAATGAGAGGAACTCTATGAATGTTGTGAAACGCAGGTTGGTGGCTACCTGGCACCCTTGAACCAAGAAAGGAAGGAGGGCATCGCTGAAGGACGGTGCCAACAGCCTGAGGACCATCTCAGAGACCAGCTCATCTTTCTCAGCTTACTGAGTAGCTCATAAAGGGAAGCAGTAAAGGAGGCCAGGGGCAAAGCACATGCTTTGTGCAAGTTGTCGCGACTTGCTGGATGGTCATAGCAAATAGGAGGTCATCTTGTGAATCTTGACATCAGCAGTCTGCAGTGAGTCTATTCTGGACTCTTGATCTGCTTTTCTTCAAGGTCATTTTCTAATCTTGTGCCTGGCAGCTATGTAAACAAGCAGCAGGTAAATTCTAAACTTTTAAGACAGAACAAAGCAAAAAAGCAAAAATGTACCAGAAGCAAAATTTCCATTTAGTTAGCTTCATGTTCTTGCTTACACGAACACATGAAATTTTTGTCCAGTGAAACTATTGAGCTCGTACAGACTACTAAGGTCTTTGAATCACATTTGTGAACTTGACTCTGTTAGAATTTTGGCCATAGGCCTAAATTAAAAGCAGATTTGTCCTGCTTACTTCTCCTTCCCTGATTACTTGCAATCTGATCCACTGCTCTTTTTATCCTTAACTTGTTAGGTACAAAGCATTCTTTGAAGGAGAAACAGTCAAAAATTAAAGGCCAAGTAGGAAATCAGTAACGTTCCCTGGCAAAGGCCCAGGCAAGTCACCTCAAGCCCTGAAGTATCTAATATGCTCCGATTCTCACCTTCGTTCCCCATTGGACGTAACGAGGGTCTTTGTGCATGAAGATTAGCCCATTTGTGTTTACAGAGCTCTCTTAACATTATCTCCTTTGTAGACACGGTTTCTAGAAGACACTTTCATATTCACAATCAGAAAGAAGACACTCGCCTTTAGGAAACATAATGGTCTCTCAGAGGCAAGAAGAGAAATTCACTGCTTACTCAGGGACTTGTGACAAGATCTCCCTATTTTCTTTTCTTTTTGCAGTTTTTGGCCTGGGCTGGGTTTGAACCCGCCACCTCTGGTATATGGGGCCGGTGCCCTACTCCTTTGAGCCACAGGCGCTGCCCCCTATATTTCGAATCAACCAAGTGTATTTGTGCGGCAGTGTCTAGTCAAGGTGGTCTCAACGTCTACTCACTGCTGACTCACTTACCTCCCTCCCCCCGTGAGCTCTGCATCAATGCACCCATCTCACATTTCTCTTTCTGGAAGAAGAATGCAGTTTTACAGTCAGTCTTCTATTTATGAGGGTGTCTTGATAAAAATGTGTTGATATTTTTTTCCTATTCATATCATAAATCCTGATTCTCCCTTTTTCACTTCTCAGCTTTGGCATGGTCTACAGGGTAAAATCCCTAATCATCCACTCTGTAGCTTCCAAAGGAAACCTCCCAGCTTGTCATCACAGAATATAAAGTCAGATGTAATAACTTGCACTGAAATATGCCATGAGAAACTCTGAGCTTAGCAGCTTTTTGAATGCCACACGATCCTAAAGAAATTAAAAGATAACGGAAAAACAATAGCTTTATAAATGTAGAATGTAAATGTCTTAACACAACAACTAAGAAAATACCAGGAAGGCTGTGTTAACCAGTGTGATGAAAATGCGACAAACGGTCTATAAAACCAGTGTATGGTGCCCCATGATCGCATTAATATACACAGCTATGATTTAATAAAACAAACAAACAAACAAACAAACAAAAAATAGCTTTGTAAGGGAAGCCAAAATAAAAATATAACTATAATCAGGCATTTTGCTTACAAGCCCACGTAGGTTTGAATGTAGTTAGTAATGAGTAGAATTAGGCAGAGGAAATGCGGATGGTGGGTCGTGTTGCAACAGTAACAGTGAAAGGAGTACAGTGTTCAGCCACAGAGAACGTAGTCCCTACCCATGAACGCTGCAAGGGGCCTTTGGTACCAGTCAGACCTCTTCAAGGGACGGGGAATGAGGGAACAGAGGAAGGAAGAGGCAAAGCCAGAACTTGAACTCTCACTCCTGACTCTAAATGACATTCTACCCCATGTCCTTTGTTTAAACTGAATTTTAATTTCATCCAGTTTCCTTCATGTTTGTGCTACTGGCTGGCTGGATATCAGAGGTGTCCTGTGTGAACGGACATCCTGTTATTATGTGCACACGGCCTATGAGTCCACTGTGGTTTGCATGAGTAAGAACCCACGTTTGTTGTTTGGATGCGAAAAAAGAAAAAGAAATGTGGGCATTTTTTTTTCCACTATTGAATTCTAGAATGAGTTTTCCCGTAAAATATGCAAAGGCATAAGAGCTCCTGAGACTGTAAAGTGTAGTTCCTGGGAGGGAGCGGAAGAGATGAGATTTTTCTTGTATTAAAGATGATCAATGTTTCATTAGAAATCAAAATGCTTCAGAAAAAGGCACCGAATATCACAAATACAGGTGATTGAAAGCTCCTCCCAAGGGTCAGGAGTAGCTCGTTCAAGTTGTGTGCCCGCCTTTCATCAAATAACACAAGGCAAACTTCAGAAATCATTTATGCTCGTGCTCCTAGACTTGAATTTGCATATAACCAACAACCTTAGCAGGAAATTACATCTCGCTGCTGACTTTTAAAGGCCCTTAATGTGGCAATAACTCCACACAAAAATATAGAGTTCAGTTAGAGAAAAACAGCGGTCTCTCACTCAGGGTTTGTGCTGATTTCTTTCCTTTCTTTCTTGGCTTTCGTGCAGAGAATTTTATTTCCAGTGTATTTTTATTTTTGGCCATCTCGGGTCAAACCATAAAATTAAAGTGAAGCTACAGCGAAAGTGGCCAATTTGTCAACAATTTTATGTGTATTTGGAATTGAACACCCCAGGGCTGTACTGAATGTGAATACCGATTAATTTACTATGCCTCCTGAACTATTTGAGGTAGTCATGTACATGAATTAGAACTACAAAAAAATACCTTTTGTATCTAGTTTGCAGAAATTAAACTCGGTAATTACATTTGGGAAGCCTGAGGTTCTGTCCAGCTTTTATTCCTTGTGAAATAAATGTATGACTTTAGCAAGAGGCTTATCTTATTTGAGCCATAGTTTCTTAGCTGTGCAATCAAAATAATAGAAAAAAAATTTATAATTAGAAATAATGTATGTTCCACACAGTTTATAAATTATATTAGATGAAAATGACCAGGGAGATGGAGTCACAGCACCTGGGGTCAGGTCTTAGCTTTGCATAAACTCTTCTCTTTGAGAAATCTGCCTCTCTGAATTTCTGTTTCCTAATTTTAAATGTAACAAGCTGCACAGTATTGCTTTAAAGGTACACATGTGTGTGCACGTGTGTGTCTATCCACGCTCTTTTTAAAATGTCAGGCAGTTATGAGTTTCTTTTATTATTGAGTGCTGGTACCTTATAACACACACACACAAACGCACCCCATAAGTGTCGTATAAAGCACTCATCATGGGCTCCTGCATAAATGTGTATTTAATTACTCAAAATGCCCTTGATATTCATTTTTGAACTAAATTTAGAGCCAATTTGCAAGCAAATTGAGATTATTTTATTAGTTCATAGCAACAATTTATACAGGCACCGCGTTGTGTCTTTATACACTTATGATTTTTAATTAAAAATTAATTCTGAAAAAGAAATAAAAAAACATGTCATTTTAAAAGAACAATAAGACTCTTAGGATTTTTTCATTATTTAATTTCTGCCGAAAAGCACATAGCAAGCATTCAATAAATATTTTGGAATTGAACTAAATTTCACTTGACATGCTGCTGCTCTAAAGTGCAGCATGATGGCACAGATCCTCAAAAGAAATACCAAGGTGAGCTTTCATGCCTGGGTCACTATGAAAGTTTTGAGACGGACTGTGTTGTGCTCCATTATTTTCCCTCCCTGAAACCCAGTCGACGCTGATCTTTCTGGTTCATGGCTCGAGTTTTACTTGCTCCACTTGTTGATCTTGCTGGCAGGGCTGTATTTGTTTCTGTCTGCGCGTGAATGTTTTTTTATTTTTATATCTCTCAAAACTTTTGTAACGAGGAACGTGTGCTATTTTGATACATCACAAAATCAGGGTCAGTTATTATACTATAGCTAAATGTTATTTAATTTTTATGTATTATCAAATTTAGGGAGAAAACGGATTTTATATTCATGATGGTTAAAAAAAGATTAAAATATCATTGTATGAGAAGATACTTACCTTTAATGGTGTTTCTCAGGCATGACTAAATGTGCAAACCTCTATTAAAAGAAAAAAACTGTTCATTAATCCTTACAACCTATTTGATTTCTTAAAAACGTCATAAAGGCCTACTTAAGACAGAACAGGGAATTAATGAAAATTTCTCAATGAAATTTATTTAAGTGTAAACATTAAAATTCCCTTATATTTCTAAATTTCTGACAAAGCCATAAAATCAAAACAAATTTAGAAATTAAATATAAAAAAGACTACAAAACCAAAAAGGCAAATTAATAATACACATTTGATGTGCTATCTGACACTTTTTGCTGAAATTACCTGTGTACTGTGTCACCTTGGGCTCAGTCTGTCTGTTCTAACTCAGCCTTGCCATGTCTCCGTTCCCTCCCCACTTTCTGTTTTAAACTTCTGGGTGGTCAATTAGCCTTCCTTCACCGGGAGCCCATCTTTTACTTGTTAATATCTTTTATTAACTTCTCATTACTGTGGGAAAATTAAAGAGTATTGTGTGGCCCCACATCAGTTACTAAAAACCCATTCAAACCGAGGCACTGTAATTTTCAGTCCTCTGTAAAGCATCCAGTGGATTCAGAATATGCTTCTTTTAATTTCTGGGGTAACTTAGAAATGAAAAAATACATATAAAATTTTTTAGCGAAAATTCAGATTTCTACAATTATGTCTTCACATCTCCACGTGTCTGTGGGCTCCTGTTGGAGAGACCCTGGCTACCAACTGCTTTGGTAAAGCAGACTCCTCCTCCAGGCCCACGGTCAGAGCGGACAGTAACAGACCCAGGAGACCAAGGGGAATGCCCTGCAATGCTGGAGAGCCACACTCCTGAATTAATAGGGGGAAGTGATGGAAAATCTAGAATACATAACACAGGAGCACTTGAATCCAGAGCACTTGAAGTAAAGTAATCTGTCCTCTTCTTTCTGATATCTAAACCAGCCTCCAGAGTATAAAACGTGAGTCACCCGCCCTGCTAAAAATCCTTTGATGGCCCTGGAGGTCTTACAGACTGTGGCCTTCTCACTGAACTGATGTCATGTTACTCTCCCTTGCTTACTCCACTCAAGCCAGGTTGGCCCAGGTCAGATATCTACACCGCCTGAAGTCGTTTTCCCTTCCCTGCCTCTGTGCCCTCCTGCTCCCCACTCCTGCAATGCTGCGCCCACGGTGGGCTCCCTGGCCAGGCACTGCCCTCGGTGGGCTCCCCGGCCTGGCACTGCCCACGGTGGGCTCCCTGGCCAGGCACTGCCCATGGTAGCCTCCCCGGCCAGTCTCTGCCCATGGTAGCCTCCCCGGCCAGGCTGCACCCACGGTGGGCTCCCCGGCCAGGCTCTGCCCACGGTGGGCTCCCCGGCCTGGCTCTGCCCACGGTGGGCTTCCCGGCCTGGCACTGCCCACGGTGGGCTCCCCGGCCAGGCTCTGCCCACGGTGAGCTCCCCGGCCTGGCACTGCCCACGGTGGGCTCCCTGGCCAGGTTCTGCCCACGGTGGGCTCCCCAGGCAGGCCCTGCCCACGGTAGGCTCCCAAGCCTGGCACTGCCCACGGTGGGCTCCCTGGCCAGGCTCTGCCCACAGTAGGCTCCCCAGCCTGGCACTGCCCACGGTGGGCTCCCCAGGCAGGCACTGCCCACGGTGGGCTCCCCGGCCAGGCTCTGCCCACAGTGGGCTCCCCAGGCAGGCACTGCCCATGGTGGGCTCCCCAGCAGGCGGTGGGCTCCCCAGCCAAGCTTTCCTTCCCTCATCATAACTGCAGCTCCTTCCCCAACACTTCTGTTCCTAGCTTCACTTTCTCCATACCACGTTTCACCATCTAGTATGATCTATATTTCTGTACAGTTTTATCTATTGGTTTGTTGTCTGTTTCTCTAAAGAGAAAATAAATCACTAGAGCCACGATACGGATATTTTTCAGTTCTGTTCACTTTTTCATCCCCAGGATTTAAAAGAGTGCCTGTGAAATAGTTGGGGCCCAAGAGAGACTAAATAACAAAAATTTGCTACATGTATTCAATGAAAATAAGAATATACATAAGAATATTAAGAAAGATGTACTTACTTTGTGCCATGCTGGGACTTTTCAAGTAAATGGAAAATATTGAAGGCAAACACAGATGGGAATGGTGTGTCTTTAATTGATTAATTTGCCCCCCAACTCTTTTTTATTTGTTTTTTCTTTCTCCTCTCTTTCTCTCTCTCATCTCTTTACCTACCTACCTGCATGAGGCCCATGGTACCCCTGGAAATGTGGAGGTGATGAGAGACCTGGAGCCTCTGGGTAAGGCTCAGACGCTGCACTCCCTTGACACTCCGGGTCACTGGGCCACACAGCGTGATGACAATTCAGCTTGGCCAAGTTCTGAGCATTTGGCAAATGTGCCCTGACTTTAAAGAAGACATTCACTGTTTCTCTTGGGGCTGATTCATTAGACTTTCCATGAAGATTAATACGTAGAGTTGATCAAGGTCTGAATTTTTGATCTGACCAACTCTGATATATTTTGGCCTTTATGCTTGTTTTATACCCTACAGAAGTCTGAACATATAATGTTGCTACCATTTCCTTGAATGTTACAAATATACATACGTTTCCTTCCCCTGGTTTTAAAATGCTGTGTTCCCTTTCTGTTTGTGTACATTTTGTTATCATGAAATATATGTTCTAGTTATTTAATGGAAAATACGTTAACCATAAACACACTTAGGTGTTATTTTTATCTTCTCTAACAAAATGTAATTATGAATAAAGATTCATTTTTATCCCCCCCTGAGGGGGAAAACCTTTGGTGCTACACTTTTGTAATCCTATACTATACTTTTGTAGACCACCCCATCTTACGTAGTATTATACCTTGGTAGACCTGATAGTTCTCCGTAATTCACTTGCTAACTTATTAGTCAAAGACTCTTTATCATTACATAATAAATTTTTATACTGAACTTCTTCTTGAACTCAGCAGGCATGGGAAAGTATGCTGAATTTTCCCATAATTTTTATTGCCAGTAACTTGTCTCTTTGGACCGTGTATATGCTCATTATATTTCTTTGTATGTAAAAGAAACATGTTTTATTTTACTTATAAAGACATATAATAGCATTTAATTATCATGATGTTTAAATATGCTTGTAAAATAGCCATACTAAAAGTATTTATATGGTATTTTAAAAGCATATATGTATATATTTCTATTTTACAACACTTTTAAGCTTACTGAAAAAACTGCAGATAGGAGAGAGTTTATATGTCAGCCACACCAATTTTCTCCTGTGATAACTATCTTACATCAAGATGTTCATATAATCAGTGAGCCAATATTGATATATTGTTACCACTGGACTGTGTATTATCTTATAGTTTATTTTGTACATAATTTATAAGGCTGCTGTCCACACCACACTGTAAGGTCTTTGACAGCAGAAACCCTGGATTCTCCTCACCCCACACATCTCCTAAATCTGGAAGTCACTCTGCAGAGTACATCCTCAGTAAACACTCCTCAGCTGACCGATGGTATCTTAAAACTGCCTTTGGAAGCTCGTAAGCCACTTTCTGAAGTTTTTTTTTTTTTTTTTTGCTGGGGCTACATTTGAACCGGCCACCTCTGGCGTATGGGGCCGGTGCCCTACTCATTTGAGCCATAGGAGCTGCCCAACTTTCTGAATGTCTGTCTTTTTATGAGTTATTTTTCCTTCTCCTAGACTATCTTAGAAATTAAAAGTCGTTTCCCAGCTGCCATACAAGCCTATTTTTTTATTCTAGAAGACGAAAATAATATTTTTCTTTTATATAGCTATATAGATTAATAATGTGTAGTAATATCTCTCAAAATAAGAGTTTCAGGAGAGTTATTACTGAATTTAATTAATGTAAAAAGTCTCTGGTCTCAGAAACATACTTGAGATAATCATCATCCTAAGCCTGAAAAATATCTCCTTTACCCAAAGACAACAGTGCTAATATAGTTGGTTACCCTCCAGGGATTCTCTTGGACCCAGAACATGTTGAACATTTTAAAACATTTTAACTTTCTAACTTGTAAACAAATTAAAAAAAAGTCCAATTCCCTAGGGAGACATTTAATTTCTGAAGTTTTATGAAACTCTCTCTTCTGCCTCAGGGCCCACAGAATTTAAGCGGCCAGTGTTATATAATCTGTAATGTGTAGGGAATTACTGGGTAATGAGATTCAATGTGATTATTTGCTTGTTCCAGAAATATATATGTTTTAAGTTTCAACATTCTTCTGGGTGTTGAAAGTAAATACGAGGACCTTGCTTTATGATAGTTTCCAATTTATAAGGCATAAGAGACGTAAATAAGATAAAAATTGAGGACTTAAACCACCTGTGACTGATGTAAAAATTTTATATTATATCACGCACCTCTTCCCCCACCTTCTTTCCCCGCCCCTTCTCCACAATAAATAAACAAATTAATTAATTAAAAAAATTTTTTATATTATAGACAAGTAAAAAGATTATTTACAGATTTATTGATCACTGAATATTTAATGGAAGAGGCAAGGGGCCATAGGGACCCAAGTAAAATGTCCATTACTAAAGAGAAAAAGAAAACTCCAGAACTATGGTGACACATACATGGTGTTATGAAGGATATATATATATACATATATATATATATATAAAACTTTATATATATAATATATATAGATAACTATATATATCTATATATATATATAACTTTTTATATATAATAAAGATATATGTAACTTTATATATTATATATACTTTATATTATAATATCTATACTATAATATAATACTTTATATTGTGTATATATAATTTGTATTATGTATATATATAATACTTTAAAACGATTTAGCTGGCAACGCACTGAAGACTGTGTTGGTAAAGGTAGTTTGCCAACATGGCTGTTATGGTAAATAAGGAAGGAGCCCTAGGAACAGAAACACTGGATTGGGGCAGCCTCCACGGCCAACATGTTATAGAATTCACTGTTGAAGGGTATATCCCCTGACAGAGAAGGCAAAGTTCAAGCAGCAAATTCCATCTGGAGCATTTGGGCACGTGGTTGTACCATCCCAGAAATACATAGTCAGGGAAAGACTTACATGGGAAAGAAGATGAGCCCAAGTGTAGGAAATTGTGAAATTCCACAGGAAGTGACGATCCTGGGCCCTGAGGTGAAGAAGGAGTGATGGAATGGGCTTCAGAGCCCGTGGATTCAGCTTTGGAGGTGAGACTGTGGCAAGACCGTCAGAGGGCGGATTGGGAGGACAAGGTGAGCCCCGCAGCAAATTAGTTAGTTATCATTAGTGGCAGGACACGGAACTTTTACTTACTTTATCTTTACTTATTCATTATTGAATTTTTTTGCACTAACTCTCATTTGCATTAAAATATTATTCATCTTGATTATTGAGTATTTGGTACCTCCTTAAATTTTTGACCTGACACTCTCACCTGGTCTAGTCCCAGCCCTGGTAAAGAGCATAATTTCTTAAGTGGGGAAAACACCTGAGCATGTGACAGCCCAGCATGCTGTGATGGTCACCAGTTCCCAACGAACTGAACGTGTAACAGGAATGTGTCAAAAAAAAAAAAAAATGCATGACATAAAATTTAACCACTTCTGATGTCTAGCTCAGCAATGCTAAGTGTATTCACATTGCTGTCTAATAGCTCCAGGAATTTTCTCATCTTGCAAAACTGAAGCCGGCACACCTGTTAAACAGCAACTCCTTGCCTCCTGTTCCCGGAACCTGGAAAGCTGGATTCCACTTTCTGTTTCTATGGATTTTGCTACTGTAAATACCTGATGTAAGTGGATACCTCATGCAGGTGAAATCGAACAGTATTTGTTCTTTTTGTGACTTCCCTACTTCATTTAGCACAATGTCCTCAAGGTTAATTTAGGTTGTGGTGTGTGATAGGGTTTCCGTCCATCTTAAGGCTGAGGAACATTCCCTTGTATACATGCACCGCTTTTTATTTCTCCACTCATCTGAGCTGCTTCCTCCTCTGTGCTATTGTGACTAATGATTGTTGTAAACATAACCTGCAAATATTACCTTGAGACCCTTCTTTCAATGATTTTGGATATATATCCAGAAGTGGGATTTCTAGATCAGATTGTAGCTCTATTTTTATTTTTTTCGAGTAACTGCCTTATGGTTCCATTGTAACTGCACATTTTATGACCCAACCAGCACTGCACAAGGCTCCAGTCTCCCCACATTCTCACCAACACCGGTTAGTTTCTCTTTCTTCTTTTTTGGATACTACTAGGTACTAGGTGGTATCTCACTGCAGTTTTAATTTGCATTTATGTAATGACTGGTGATGTTGGACATCACTTCATATGCTTGTTTGGTCATTTATACATCACTTTGGAGAAGCTTTTATTCTCGTCCTTAGATTATTTTTAACAGGGTAATTTGGTTTTTGTTGTTGAGTTGTAAGAGTTCTTTATATGTTCCAAATATGAATCCCTTATCAGATGCGTGATTTGTAAATACATTTTCTCATTCTGTAGCATACTTTTTTACTTTGTTGATTGTTCCCTTTTTAATTCACAGAAGTTTTAAATTTTGATGTAGTCCCATTTGTCTATTTTTGCTTTTGCTACCTATGCTTTTGAGATTATATCCAAGAAACTACTGCCAACCTAAAATCATGATGCTTTCTCTGTTTCTTTTATTCTAAAGGTTTTATAATGTTGGACTTTATATTCAGCTCGTTAATCCACTTTGAGTTGATTTGTGTATATGGTGTAAGGTGAGAGTCCAGTTTTATCCTTTTGCATGTGGATATCCAGTTTTCCCAGGACTATTTGTTGAAGAGGCTGCCCTATCCCCAGTGGGTAGTTTTTTTGCCCTTGTCAAAGACCAGTACACCATAGACGTGAGGGGTTCTTTTTCTTCTGGGCTCTCTATTCCGTTCCATCCATCTGTCTGCCTTTATGCCAGTATTACACTGTTTGGTTGCTGAAGTTTTATAGTATGTTTTGAAATCAAGACGTATAAGTCTTCCAGCTTTGTTCTTCCTTTCCAGGATCGTTTTGGCTATTTGGGGTCCCTTGAAATTGCTTATGGATTTTAGGGTGAGATGTCCTATGTCTGCAAAAACTGCCATCAGGATTTTGTTAGGGATTGCATTGAATCTATGCAATACTTAAGTAGTATCGACTGTTTAAATATATTAATTTTTCCTGCCAAGAACATGGTTGTCTTCTCATTGTTTTTAATTTCTTTCAACAATATTTTGTAGTTTTTAGTATACAAATCTTTCACCTCCTTTGTTTATTCCTAAGTATTTTATTCTTTTTTGATTCTATTATAAATAAAATTATTTTCTTAACTTTTTGAATTATTCGTTGTTAATTAATGTGTAGAAACTCAACTGACTTTTGTATGCTGTGACTTTGCTGAACTCATTTATCAGTGCCAGGCAGAGTGCATCTTTGATAAGCTGTATGGTAGGCAGGAAATGATAAGAATAGTCCTATTACAATCTACCTTGGTCAGACCACATAGGAAGGATTCTATCTAGTTATCATTGCAATGTAAGACAAACTCTGGAAAAATAAGCAATGTTCTAAAAATTCCAGGCTTATATTTGCTTTTTAAAAGGCAGACTTTCTTCTGGTATAGGAAACAGATTTAACATTTGCTATCATAGATAACACAGGACAGATCACCTTGTGGATATTTACAGAAGTCATTTCTACTTAAATAATTCTTTTGTTATAAACATTTCCCAAGAATGCAATGGCCTGACTTGAAAAACGAGATTTCTCTTTCCCATAAGCTTCCAAACACAGGTTGTACAATAAGGTAATCAATAAAACTTAAAATTGATATGCCTATATTTTACCTTAGTATATATTAGATAAATCTGTTTTACCTTGGATGTCAAAATAATTCTCTTTAAGAATCATTCCTACATCAATCTTAGCTAAAAGGTGAAGAATTGGTAAGATAATTCCTGAAACAAATGTGAATACAAATTTATATAGGCATATAAAATAAAATATTGAGAAAATAGCTACCTGTAAATCAGTATTTAAGTAAGAAAATGAAGGTTTATAATCCCTTAATAATCAAAGCCTATAATTTCAAGGTTAATTTGCTTTCAGATTGGTCAAAAAAAAATGACAGTTTATTTATTTTACTATGACATATATTTTCAAAAGATTTTTAATGATCCACTAAAAATCACAAATGTATTTAGTTAATGATATTGTTCTAAGAATGGCAGAGCACATGTACACAAGCAGGAGGCAGAGGGAAACTTAGCAGCCATCTCACATGACGTCACTGTGAGCTGCTGTTTGTCATGGCTGTGAGTTGGGGTCTTGGGCTTATAAAACGGGTGTGCTCACTCTGTGCCAGATGAGCTGTGACCAAATATGAAATCCTGAGTCACTGCACCATCTGTTTAGCTCCTACTATTTCTGGTTTAAGTAATGTTTGTAATTCCACCTCGAATTATTCACATAGACACGCTTCCCTCCCCGTTACCATGACAACTATATTGAATTTACACTTGGTGATTTTGAGTATGTATTGGGGACAGAAATACAAGAATAAATGAGAAAATCGGCCCTGTTTAGCCTTGGCAGATATTAATGCCCATGCTAAAGAACTTATGCTCAATGTAGGGGAAACTACATTTGGATTAAAATGTAATGGATTATAGGAAAAAAATGTGGGTACTCTATTTTCTCTCAAAGAGCAGCATCTGCTTTAGTGATGTTTTAGACATTTTAGCGATGGCAGCCTCAGGTGAAGGGCTTACTCTGAGACGCCTGCCTTTCTCACCACTTCCCTGTTGAGTCCCATGCTTCTGGTGGCCTGCTGTGACACTGAGAGCAGGCTCCTCATTGTCTCTTATGAATAATAAATAAGTTTTGACTTATATTTATATTCTAAACTTTTATGTATATTTCAAGTGATAAATCCAATATCTTTTGAGTGAAAGGGCTAGTAAGAATATCAGTTATTTGTAGATCAGATTTAGTGATGTGTTTCTGTCAAAGGATGGGCCCATTTTGTCCTTGCCAAACATATTAGCACAAAAGTGTTGATAATGTTACCAAAGTTGTTTTTAAATGCCTGTAATATATTCAGTAATGTCTTCTTTCTGTTTCATTCCTAATATTGGGAATCTGTGTCTTTTCTCTTTTCTTCTTGATCAGTCTAGCGAAAGGTATCTTAATTGCATTGAGCTTTTCAAAGAAACAGCTTTTGGTTTGCGGTGGGCAAAATAATGGCACCCCAAAGATACCCATATCCTAATGCCTGGGAACTATTAATATTGCCTGGATAGCAAAAGGGATTTTGCAGGTGGAATTAATGTTAAGAATCTTGAGATAAGAGATTAGCCTGGATTATCCAGGTGGAGCTAAAGTAATCCTATAAACCTTCAAAAGCATAGAGCCTTTGCAGCCCTGATCGGAGAGAGATGCGACGACTTAAGGATTGTTGGGAAGGATGTGGGAAAGATTTGACTTTTACTTCTGGCTTCCAGGATGGATTAAGGAGGCTATGGAGAATGGTGGCCTCTAGGAGTTCAGAACGGCTTTCATCTGACACTAGGAAGACCAGACAGGAAACTGAACCCTGCTGACCACTGAATGAGCAGAAAACATATTTCCCCCTAGAACCTCCAGAAAAGGGCACAGCCTGCTGACCCTGATTAGTCTCGTGAGATCAACACCAGACTTACAGTCACTAGAACTGTAAATTAATAAATTCATATTGTCTTTTGCCATCAAATTTCTGTTGTTTTAACTTGCTAAATTTGTGACAATTTGTTACTAACAGCACTGGAAACTAATCCACAGTTTGAGTTTCCCTCCATTGTCCATTTTCTATTTCATTATTTTCTGGTCTTATATGTGTTCTTTCCTCCTACATCTTTGGCTATATTTTGCTCTTCTTCTTTTATTTTTAAATTATAGCTGTGTATATTAATGCAATCATGGGATACAATGATATGCTGGTTTTATATACCATTTGAAATATTTTCATCAAACTGGTTAACCTAGCCTTCATCGCATGTTCTTAGTTACTGTATTCAGACCTTTATACTATACACTTAGTAAATTTAACATGTACCCTTGTAAAATGCACCTTAGGTGTGGTCTCACCAATTACCCTCCCTCCACACATCTCCCGCCCCTTCCCTCTTCTTCTTAGGCTATAGATGGGTTATATATAGCTTTCATATGAAAGCTATAAATTGGTTTCATAGTAGGGCTGAGTACATTGTATACTTTTTCTTCTATTCTTGAGATACTTTGCCAAGAAGAATATGTTCCAGCTCCATCCATGTAAACATGAAAGAGGTAAAGTCTCCATCTTTCTTTAAGGCTGCATAATATTTCATGGTGTACATATACCACAATTTATTGATCAATTCATGGGTCAATGGGCACTTGGGCTTCTTCCATGACTTAGCAATTATGAATTGGGCTGCAATAAACATTCTGATGCAAATATCTTTGTTATAAATTGATTTTTGGTCTTCTGGATATATACCTAGGAGAGGAATTGCAGGATCGAATGGCAGATCTATTTTTAGATCCCTAAGTTAACTCCTAACATTTTTCCAAAAGGAACATATTAGTTTTCATTCCCACCAGCAGTGCAAAAGTGTTCCCTTTTTTCCACGTCCACGCCAACATCTCTGGTTTTGGGAATTTGTGATATGGGCTAATCTTACTGGAGTTAGATGATATCTCAAAGTGGTTTGCATTTCTCTGATGACTAAGGATGATGAGCATTTTTTCATATGTCTGTAGGCTGTGCGCCTGTCTTCTTCAGAGAAGTTTCTCTTCAAGTCCTTTGCCCACCCTGAGATGGGATCACTTGTTCTTTTCTTGCTAATATGTTTGAGTTCTCTGGGGATTCTGGTTATTAAACCTTTGTCGGAGATATAACCTGAAAATATTTTCTCCCATTCTGAGGGCTGTATGCTTGCTTTACTTACTGTGGTTTTGGCTATGCAGAAGCTTTTAAGTTTGATCACATCCTAGTGATGTATTTTTGGGGGTTGCTTCAATTGCCCAGGGGGTCTTCCTCATAAAATATTCACCCAGGCTGATTTCTTCAATTGTTCTCCCTGTACGTTCTTCTAGTACATTTATAGTGTCATGTCCTAAGTTTAAATCTTTAATCCAGTGAGCATCTATTCTAGTTAATGGTGAAAGGTGTGGGTCCAGTTTCAGTCTCCTACAGGTCGCCAGCCAGTTCACCCAGCACCATTTGTTAAATAGGGAGTTTTTAATTGGCTTGTCAAAGATCAAATAACGGTAAGTAGCTGGGTTCATTTCTCCGTTCTCTATTCTGTTCCAGACATCTACCTCTCTGTTTTTGTGCCAGTACCATGGTGTTTTGATCACTATTGATTTATAGTATAGTCTGAGGTCTGGTAGTGTGATTCCTCCTGCTTTGTTTTTATTTCTGAGTAATGTCTTGGCTATTCAAGGTTTTTTCTGATTCCATATAAAATGAAGTATTATTTTTTCAAGATCTTTAAAGTATGACAATGGAGCTTTAATAGGGATTGCACTAAAATTGTATATTGCTTTAGGTAGTATGGACATTTTAACAATGTTGATTCTTCCCAGCCATGAGCATGGTATATTTTTCCATTTGTTAACATTTTCAGCTGTTTCTTTTCTTAAAATTTCATAGTTCTGTTCACAAAGATCTTTCACGTCCTTTGTTAGGTAAACTCCCAAATATTTCATCTTCTTTGGCACTACTATGAAAGGAATAGAGTCCTTGACTTTTTTCAGCATGACTATTATTGGTATATATAAAGGCTATAGATTTATGAGTGTTGATTTTGTAACCTGAGACACGGCTGTATTACTTGATCACTTCTAAGAGTTTTGTAGTAGAATCCCTGATGTTTTCCAGATATATAATCATATCATCTGTGAAGAGTGGAAGTTTGATCTCCTATGACCCTATGTGGATACCCTTGATCACCTTTTCTTCCCTAATTGCGATGGCTAAGACTTCCATTACAATGTTGAAAGCAGTGGAGACAATGGGTAACCTTGCCTGGTTCCTGATCTGAGTGGAAATGATTTCAATTTAACTCCATTCAATACGATATTGGCTGTGGGTTTGCTGTAAATGGCCTCTATCAGTTTAAGAAATGTCTCTTCTATACCCATTTTCTTAAGTGTTCTGATCATGAAAGGATGCTGCATATTATTAAAAGATTTTACTGCATCAATTGAGAGAATAATATGGTCTTTGTTTTTTATTTTGTTTATGTGATGAATTATATTTATAGATTTATGTATATTGAACCAGCTTTGAGACCCTGGAAAAACCCACTTGGCCATGATATGTTTGTTTGATGTGTTGCTAAATTCTGTTTTTTAGGATCTTGTTGAATATTTTCGCATCAATATTCATTAGTGATATTGGTCTATAATTTTATTTTCTTGTTGGGTCTTTTCCTGGTTTGGTGATCAAGGTGATGTTTGCATCATAGACTGTGTTGGGTAGTCTTCCTTTTTTTCTATATTTTGGAAAAGGTTGAATATATAGGTACTAGTTCTTCTTTGAAGGTTTGGTAGAATTCTGATGTGAAGCCATCTGGTCCTGGGCTTTTCTTTTTAGGGAAATTATGTATAGTTGATGTTATTTCAGAACTTGATATAGGTCAGTTCAACATTTCCACTTCATTCTGGCTAAGTCTAGGAAAGTGGCGTGCTTCCAAGTATTGGTCTATTTCCTTCAAATTTTTATATTTCTGAGAATAGAGTTTCTTGTAATATTCATTAAGGATTTTTTTTAATTTCTGAGGAGTCTGTTATTATTTTGTCTTTGACATTTCTGATTGATTAAGTTAGAGATTTTAGTCTTTTTTTCCTGGTTAGGTTAGCCAAAGGTTTATCTATTTTATTGACATTTTCAAGAAACCAACTTTTAAATCTATTGATTTGTTGTATAATCCTTTTGTTTTCAAGTTTATTTAATTCTGCTCTATTTTGGTCATTTCTTTTCTTCTGGGTTTTGGATTGGAATGTTTTTCCTATTCCAGTTGCTTGCAATGTCCCATTACGTTGTTAACTTCCGCTCTTTCTGTTCTCTTGAGGAAGGCTTGCAATGCTATAAATTTCACTCTTAGGGCTGCCTTTGTGGTATCCCAGAGGTTCTGGTAATTCACGTCTTCATTTTCATTTTGTTCCTAAAATTTGTTACTTCCCTTCTTAATCTCATCTATGAACCAGCTATTGTTTAGCATAAGGTTATTTAGTTCCCATGTTTTTTATGAGTATGCAGATTCCTGTTGTTACTGAGTTCAATTTTTATTCCATGGTGGTCTGAGAAGAAGCAAGGAATAATTTCTATTATTTTAAATTTCCTGAAGTTAAACTTGTGACCTAAGATGTGATCAATTTTAGAGCATGTTCCGTGGGGTGATGAGAAGAATGTGTATTCAGCTTTGTTAAGATGAATGTTCTGTAGATGTCCATTAAGTTCAATTGTTGTATAGTGAAGTTTAAGTCCAAAATTTCTTTGCTTAGTTACTTATTGGAGGATCTATCCAATACTGCCAAAGGGGTTTTAAAATCTCCAACTATTTTTTTTTTTTTTTAATTAAATCATAGCTATGTACAATGGTATGATCATGGGGCATCACACATTAGTTTCACAGACCGGTTGACACGTTTATATCACACTGGTTAACATAGCCTTCCTGGCAATTTCACAATTGTGTTGAGACATTTACATTCTAC
>CAUYPK010120785.1:0-11472 GCA_963574355.1 Loris lydekkerianus
ATCTTTAATCCAGTGAGAGTCTATCTTAGTTAATGGTGAAAGGTGTGGGTCCAGTTTCAGTCTTCTGCAGGTTGCCAGCCAGTTCACCCAGCACCATTTGTTAAATAGGGAATCTTTTCCCCACTGAATGTTTTTAATTGGACTGTCAAAGATCAAATAACAGTATGTAGCTGAATTCATTTCTTGGTTCTCTATTCTGTTGCAGACATCTACTTCTCTGTTTTTGTGCCAGTACCATGCTGTTTTGATCACTATCGATTTATAGTATAGTCTGAGATCTGGTAGTGTGATTTCTCCTGCTTTGTTTTTATTTCTGAGTAATGTCTTGGCTACGAGTTTTTTTCTGATTCCATATAAAATGAAGTATTATTTTTTTCAAGATCTATAAAGTATAACAGTGGAGCTTTAATAGGGATTGCATTAAAAATCATATATTGCTTTGGGTAGTATGGACATTTTAACAATGTTGATTCTTCCCAGCCATGAGCATTGTATGTTTTTCCATTTGTTAACATGCTTTTAATCATCAATGGGTATTAGGCTCAGTATTGTTGCTGCTTCTGCATTTTCTTTTCTTAGAAAATGAGTGTTTGAGCATGAAATTAAATTTGAAGCCAGCCAGTGATGCTTGTTGGTTTAAGTGGGGAATATAGACTTTGGATTGAACACTACCACTTTATGTAATAATTATTTTCTGGTTATTACAGATTAAGATGCATACCTTTATAAAAAAAAATCTATGCATTTGCTTATAGTATTTTAGAAATTTTGATTTATAAGTAATGCAGAATTTATGTTTAATAAAATTGAGCTGGAGACCTATCTATTGTACTTAATATAGGGAGACCTTCACCTGGGACCTTACATATGTCAATTGCAGTTTCTTTATTTGCGAACAGGCTTAAAAATATCTAATTTAAAGATCTTGGGTGAATATTAATGAGGAGACAATTTCTACATGTCGGTCTATTTGTTCTACTCTCACGTAATTCAGCTGTGGTCTGAAAATTTATAATCTACTCAGCTGGACCAGAGTGTTAGGCTCCCCTCTCACAAAGCAATTGAGGTTCTCACTAACCAACCCAAGCAGTATATGAAGTGCCAATTCCAAACACATTGGGCACTGTTTCTGAAAAGTATATTGGGAAAATGCCCATATTGAAACATCTCATTTTGCTTTTGGTGATGTTTTTTGACACTCTGTGACCTGACAGACTAGTCCTTTAATTTGGTTAAACTGATAGTTTCAATGGTGTATCCTTTATGCAGATTAAATTTGAAAATAAAAAAAATGGTTTTTTGCTGACTTTATCTTAGCTTCTCTAACCTGTTACTTCATAATGGAGAATCAACATGTACTTGATTCCTTATGTAAGTTGTAATATTTGCCAATTGGGAAAATGCTAACCAGTTGAAATCTTGGGGCCTTTTTATGAGTCCAAGATTTCACGTAAGTGTAATTTAATTTTATGTAAGTTAAAATTTCTGTGTTTGAAATGTGTGGATGACATTAGTGTTTGGATAATATACTCTGCCAGATCATGTTGACAATGCTGACTTTTTTTGTTTTCCAAATGAAGTTTCAGAAATGTGTTGATTATCTTCTAGTACTGGTGAAGTAGGTAAAGGAATTTCTCACCTTTTCACATTTTCTGCCAATGTGAGATTATAAAAATGAAGAAGCAAGGTTTGCTGGCACAGTAAAGCTAAACATTTAATAATATTTTTGACTAAACCCCTCACATTGTCACGAAGTCACCAGTATATTTCACTGTGAGGGCCATGACTAAGGCAGTTGCTTTAGTTGCTTCTCTTTGGAGAAGAAGGTAGGGTAGCCTTTCAGAGATCAAGGTGCACCTAAGTTGGTCGCACCTCATGAGAGACCTTCTGATGAGGAAGGAAAGCTCAAGGAGGAAGTTTCTATCTGGCGTAATTACTGTCAGGGGAAGACATTGGGAGAGAAGCCATTCTTTCATCTCTGCTACTATCTGCATGGTGTATGTTTCCACCAGGAAGGTAGCAGAGAAGGGGGGACACAGTTTGTGGTTTATCACCTCACAACAGGAGCTAATAGGTGCCCAGGTATTTGCAGGGGATAACAAGAGAGGACAGGAAATAGTCCAGATCTTCAAAGACCCAGTGGGCATTCACTAGGGTACATACAAAAATGATTATTATATTATCTGATACGACAAATGCGGAGATGGAGTGTATGATGAAAGAACAGAGAAAAAGTACATTACCTAACCTATTCTAGAAGTGTTGGAAGATACATTTCAGAAAAGAAAAGACTTCTAGACAAAAGTCCTAAGAAGATTACTGTGAACACAGGTACAGGCATGAAACAGCATCCTTTACGTACAGAGAACTCCATTTTGGACTGTGAAGTTTAGATCAGTGATTCTGAAGAGACAGTTTGTTTGGATAAGTGACTGAGAAGTTCTTCATCATCTAGTTGGAATACACGCCTGATTTTATCATATTATCATGCAAAACTGATGCATAATTTTTTCAACCTAAAACATGAATCACTTCTATCCATTTATTGAGGTCTGATTCCTCTAGTAGAGAAAGTAAGTTTCTTCAATGATATGATAACCTGATCTTATGTCCCCATTTTTTAATATCCTCTGCAGTACCTTTCACTATATGTCAGAAACTATGGGAGTGAATGACTGTTGATTTTTTAAAATGAACCTGGAAATATGTTATAAACTCAAGTCTGCTTTCCCATGTCATTATATGTTATGAAGCTAACACAATTTCTATGAGTGGACTGCTTCCTAAAAATCACCTGTCAGTGTTTAAAATTCTGGGTGCTTGTGATAATTTGACACAATTGAGCCCAAATATGTCAACATTTCTGTGTGCAAAATGTATTAGGATATTATATATGTCTCAGTTGATGGCTTTTGTGGGAATAGATAGAACATGAAGTGTTGGGAAAAAGAGAGAGAGATTTTCAACCACCATTACATAGTTGGCATACTCACTGTTTTTCTTTTTATGCTTCAAATTTCATGGTTTCCAAGGAGTGTGAACATGTGAAAAGAAGAATCTTTGGGGAACTCAGAGTAATAAATATGCATGAAAATTTTTCCAATTATGTGAAAATTAATTTTTGTAATTTATTTCAGATTTTGCATTAAGATGTTATAATTACCAGATTACATGTGAGTAAATTGGATCTACATAGATATATTCTGGTGTCAACTGGGAAATATAAAGTAAGTATGTTGAGCAGACTGCCTGCCATATGATTTGTGGTGAATATAGTACATGTATGTAGAAGTGTAAATAAAGTTAGTGTCTTCAAATGTTTAAAAACTTATTCATCTTTTGAGTTTATAGAACAGAATTTGGGCAGTACTGTGTGTGTTTGCTCACATGGGGCTCCCTCAGCTCCAAGACAGATGACAAGGAAAGCTGTGTTAAAGGCAAAATGAAATTTTATTGGAATGATGTGCATGCTTCTCATGAGATCTAATATCTTAATTGCTGTGAGGCCTTCAGAAAGGCTGACTCCAGGAAGTAGCAAGCCATGGAAGCCCATTTTCTGTCTATTTTGTTCTTGCTCTTTGCCGCTATTACTTTTTGCCTCTTGGTATACCTCTTCACCTGGAGTTCTAAGATTTCTCTTTCTGATTCTTTCATCTTATTGACTTCATTGTTCTCTGTTTCAGCTGACTGTCTTTGTGTACATGTGGCCTTATCCTTCTTCTATCAGACTTTTTTATTCACAAATTTTATAGAGAGCAACTCAAAACTTCAGGTTCCAGATTAAAATCCCCCCAAAGACTCTAAATATCATGGCTGATCAGGTGAGTCATCATTCAGACTTCAGAGAGGGGCTCCATAAGTAATGTCAGTCATGAATCCTTGAGGAGGAGATGTGGGAATAGAAGAAAATAATCACTCAAGAAATATTTGTTATTTCTGGTAAATTGAGCATTTCTTTGGATTCTGCATACAGAGAGAAAGGTGGAAGAGAATATATATTTCTGTTGAGGCTGTATGTAATATTTTCTCCAGAATTTTAAGCTTCTATGGTTTACAAACTATAGGAAGGCCCATTTGATTTCCCTATGGAAAAGTTTCTGCATCAACATCTGAGAATGCTATTCGTCCTCTCCAATGTCCCAGAAAGAACACACTGTCACATCTCACTTCTGACACCACTTGTCAGGGCCCAGGACTGGCCAGGTCTCGGGCCCAGCTTAACTAGGTTCCAGACGTGTACCACTAAGTTAGTTACCTTGCTCAGGTTTCTTAGGTTCCTGAAGGCTATCTACTTTAGCTGGAGAGAGAGAGAGAGTATCTTAGAGTAAAGCAGTCTTCTTAGAATACATAGATCTTAGTCTTTAGCAGAGCTTGGTGATCTTCAGCAGAGAGACACCATGCTGGCGTTCTGCAGGCAGGAGAGGAAACAGAATCAGAGTGAGCAAGTCCGTGATAGAATGTGCACGCTCCCGACTGCCTTCTCCTCCAGCCTAATACAAGGCTGATCTCATGCCTCTCAACACCACAGGTGTAGAGACTGCCAATTCACCACTGCTCTCATCTCGCAAGCTCTCATGCTTATTTGGAGAGCTAAATCCCTCTCCCTGCCCTTTCCACCAAGGTGTTCCATTATTGAGCTATACAGGTATTTCTTATAACTCTCACTCCTCCTAGCCTTAGGCTATATGGGCTGCTACACACACCATTTGGAATACTTTGGGACTGAGTTTGAATACTGATTTTAATTTACTAGTGTTTGCATATGGGAAATGTTACTTACTTTTGCTGTGCTTATGCTTCTTAGTTTATAAGTGAGGAAAATTAAACCTAATTCAAAGAATTTTTGTGTTGATTAAAATAAATGTTCTACTTCTATTAGTACAGTTCTCTCATGTTGAGGTGTATGAACCTATTTAATCTATTAAGTAACACAAAATAGTTAGCGGTCTAGTATATGTTGCCTACTGCATAAATGTAAGCTATAGTCAATGCTGATTTATCATTACATAATCTGTTACCAAATTAATTCCCTTTAAAGAGTAGTGCATTTATGAGAAAGCTGGAGAGTAAAACCACATGCAAATATAGGCACAGACACACCTGCTCTTTCAGTTAAGCCCATCTCTCTGCTGACAGAATGGTAAATGCAGCTACACGACTGAGCCCAGACTGATTCCAGACAACCTATATAACAAAGAAGATAATAATGCAATAGTTATTGGAAGTCACGAAGTTTGGGAATAGTTTTTTAGTGATAGACACAGGAGAAAAGAGGACAGACACCGGAGGGTGGTGAGAAGTGACAAAATCCATGAGGCTTTCCTGATTACGTGGAAAGGTTCTATATCAAAAATCTGAAAAATAAATAAATTTTAAAAAATGGAAAAGTTCTATACCTTGATCAAGGGTATTTGTTTATAAACAGGAAAATTTCTGTTCTTTCAGGAGCCAGCTGTAGACATACACTCCTTAGACTGTCTCAAGAATTACTTAAAACATCCTTGGGTCTCAGCTTCAAAGGGGCGGGGCTGCTCACAGATTTCCTAGACCCACTGGAGATGGGAAACTAGTACAGATCTAGTCCTAAGGTTTGTGTAGATAGAAAGTACACATGGAAGTAGGTAGGGGCTCAGAGTTTATCTTAGATTTGTGTCATCAAGAAGAATGCAGACAGATATTTTGGGACACTAGATTCTGAATATAAGATCCTGATCTAAGTTTCTACTGGAATTTAATGGCTGAGAATTTAGTATTCCCTTGAAAATATTCAGTCAGCCCTCAAAGCAGGGTTAGACCTAAATGGGGAGATGATAGGGAGCAGGGCCCGGAGCCAGATGCAGCAAGGCAGAGACCAGGAGCCTGACCTCCTGCGGGCTCTGAGTTTGGTGTGTGCCGCCAAGTCCATGCACGGTATTCCATTGACTTTTTGAACATTTTTCTTGGCTTCTTTTTGTTGGTTTTGAACTTTCTCTTCAAATCCACTCATCTTATTTGCCAAGCATACTCTGAATTCCATTGGCACTTTAGCAGTTTCCTTATGGGTAGAGTCTACTACCGTAGCTCCACTGTGACCCCTTGGTGGTGTCGGGCTATATATATATATATATATATATATTTTTTTTTTTTTTTCATGTTGCCAATGTTCTGCTGGTTTCTTATCATCTGACTCCTCCTCTCTTGACTCTACAGTTATTGGAATTATAGGGCACCTAATTCTTTGCTGGGAATTCTTCTGCTCCGTTAGGTGAAGGAAGGATCTTAGAGGGAGCTTTTCTATCCTACTGTGGATGTTGACCCATCAAGGAAAGTGAAGGGGCTCTGAGAGTCCTTGGAACAGCTATTGTGTTTTAATCCATTCTCCTTTAACTACCACAGTTTGAGCCAGATCCATGATCTTCTGACATTCTCCAGCTCCTGGTGGCAAGTTGGAGCTGGGTGCTGAAAGCAACCCTCTCCATAGCAGCTGTTGTTGTGGGGGATTGATCATTCTGGGTTAAATCTATGGAGGTGACCGTAACAGAGGGATGAGTGTAGTTAGTGAGTGGCTGTGAATGGCTGGGCTGTGGCTGGCATTTGCACAAATCAGCCTAGACATAAGGATTGCTCAGGATTGGTGGGTCCTGAGTGACATGCTGGATTTCAGGGAAGTTCCTCCAATCCAGTGGGAATAGTAGAGTCCTGATAGCAGGGACTTGGGGCCCAGGCACAGCTCTGTAATCTCAGGGGTGGTGTCACAGGACTGATAGGAGCCTTGGAGCAATAGGGGCAGAGCCGCAGACTTGGGTGCAGTGAGAGCTTTAGATTTGGCCTGAAAATGATGGGCGCTCTGGGGCTTATGGGGGCAGAGCCACACAGCTGAGTGCTTGTTCCATCACCCTGAAGACAGCTGAGGCCCAGTTGGATAAGCACAGGTTTGTCTTAGCTGCGCAGGACCACATAGGTGGCCTGAAGCTGCTGGTCAACAGAGGTTCTCTCCCCACCACCCCCAGAACTTGCTCAGACAGTCTCAGAATTCTTCCCACATGGTGCCTGTGGCATGCAAGGCTCCTCCACTCAGACCCCCTGCAGGGTGGAGGCGTGCTCACTACCCACTCATAGGGCACAGCATGGGGGAGCACGTGGAAGGCTGAGTCCTGAGCAGACCTGGCACCATCCACTGGCATGATCAGGATGGCTTTGGATGAAAAAAAACCCCAGGATTGGCAGCCATCAGACTTGTGCTGCACCTGCTGTCCCAAGCAGTGTCTCTGCACAGAGCATCCAGTACTGGGGTCCCTATAACATGAATGCTATGCCATTTTTTGTTGTTGTCCGATTCTTATTAGATACTCCACTGTGAGATTTTTTCATTTCTTTTAGATTTCAGATTAATATAAGTGTACAAACTATTAGGTTACATTGTTTGTGTTTGTTAAGTGAAGTCCAAGTTGCAGTTGATAGCTTCTGCCAGGAGGTGTGCTGTACACCCTAGACTGTCCTACACTGGAGGTGTGCTGTACACCCTACACTGTCCTACACTGGACCCGTTAGGAGGTGAGAGCACACCAGTTCCCTCCTTCCTGCCCTCTCTTCCCCCTGTCCTCCCCCTGTCCCCACCACTTGAATTTAATTGTGTTTTTCTCTCCTGTGGGCATGTAGTTGTTTATCCATTAGTTTCATAATAGTATTGAGTACATTGGATACCCTTTTCCATTCTTGGGATACTTCACTAAGGAGAACGGAATATTCTTCAGCTCCCTTCAGAATTTTCTTTGCTCTCCTGTTCTGAAGTTTGAGATGTATCTGTATTGAACCTCCAGCAGTTTTTTAATCACAGTTCAGGTTTCCTACCCCAGCACGGATTCCTGCAGGGAAAACTGCTCTGATAGGTTGGATTTCTCTGTACCCACTTGCCTGTCTCAGTTAATTTGGGGAGGATCAATTTGCCCTTTGACCTCACTTCTTACAGATCTACAACAAGTTGTTGATTTTTCAAGTTTCTAACTTATTAGACTGGGAATGGTGACCCAGGTGCCTAGAGTTAGGAGACCAAAACCTGGGTGCTACATGTTCACTGTTAATGAGCAGCACTATGACATGTCCAGTTGAAGATAATGGCTGAATGCAAATAAATCACAAAGAGAGAAATTTTTAATCTTTTCATTATATTTTAATCATGATCCTTTATTTTATAAAGGAAATACTTTTTCATTTTATGCACCCCTTTTGTGGTTTTTCTTTCTTTTATCTCTCTTTGTCTTTATTTTCTTTCCTTCCTTCCTTCTTTCCTTCCTTCCTTCCTTCCTTCCTTCCTTCCTTCCTTCCTTCCTTCCTTCTTTCTTTCTTTCTTTCTTTCTTTCTTTCTTTCTTTCTTTCTTTCTTTCTTTCTTTCTTTCTTGTTCTTACAAACCTCTGGTGGAAGTCTGCTGTTGTCTCAAATGCTACCTGCTTCTTTCTTTAGATGCAATACTCCCTTAGCGGCTTCTTTAGATAGGCCTTTTATTTACTATTTATCATAATAAATTTCTATCTGTATGAGAACATTTAAAGAAATATCATCAGTGAAAGAGAAATTTTCAATATTCAGATTGGGAGGGATACCAGATCAGAGCATAAGAGCAGTCTTCTTTATAAAGATGTAAGAGCAGATATTAATTATCTATTGCTACATAATGAAATTAACATAGATGTAGAAACTTTAAGCTGAACATGTTGACTATTTCTATGTTTCAATGGCTCAGTACTGTGGCCAAAGCTGAGCTGCAGCCTCTTTCTTTGGAGTATCCTCAGTGGCCTTCACATAATTATCCAGGCAATCCTTTGTCTTAGCTATCTTGCAGCATTCATTCTGGAACCCTAAGGCTACTTGAAAAGCAAAGAGGCAAATGAATGTGCCTAGGACAAAGGATGTGGTCTAAGATGTAAGTGACAGTAAGAACCATAACTTAGTTTTTTCTCACTGATGTGTATGTCTAGTTAAACTTCTCTCAATTGCTAAGTTAAGCTCATATTTTATTTTGAAACTTTATTTTTCAAATCAGGCATTTCATTAACTTTGGAAAAGAAATATTTAGACCCTTTCATATGGGTGGCACCTGTGGCTCAAGAAGTAAGGTGCCAGCCCCATATACTGGAGGTGGTGGGTTCAAACCCAGCCCGGGCCAAAACTTGCAAAAAAAAAAAAAAATCATTTTACTTCATTTTTGTCCTTTCAGAACAGAATTCATCATCTTATGATTCATTTATGATTTAAATGATGCATATGATTATTTATATACATGTCTTACCTCATATATTAGATTCTATACCACTTGCAAGCCAAGTCCCAAAGTGTCCTCCCCTTAAGTAGTACTCAATAAAAATTAGTGAAAAGACTGAAGTGAAGGCAGTAAAATGACTTCAGGTTATTGCATTAATGAGGATTTGCAAGTTTAAAGTGTTTCAGAGTAGACAAGTGTTCATGTTTAACGAACCGGGTTTTACTTTCTTTAAACTAAGTAAGTGCACTAACCATTTAAAAATTGTTTGAACCTAGTACTTAATAGCACATTTCTGGTATTGTAGACAGTCAGATTAGGTTGTTATTTGCCAATTTCAAGCTCCAAATTTTCTTGTGCCCACTGTGACATACTGGAATACACATCTACTTCTCTGATTCACTCACACCATAGGGATGCAGTTTGGTAAATAGTAATTTCCACAGCAATGAACAAAATGAGATTCAGAAATCTGGAAGGCACAGTGATAAAAGTGACACTTCTGTTTATTCATATAACAAGTTAGTTTCTTTGCATTAAAAATATACTCTAGGAACTTGGCTTGATTCTTACAATAAATTTCCTTCTGCTGTCATTAAAACTGAGAAATTTTTTTTCAAGTATTTAACAAGAAAATGTATAAATATTTAGTTGTGACTGGGAAAAAAATATGTTCTTGGTATTTTATTAGCATTTCCCCTTATTATAGCTTGGCCTATCTAATTAATATGTAAATTGTATTTTTCATAAATTACTCTTATACTCATTTGAATTCTCTCTAAAAGTATAGTCATATTAGAAATAAATATATTAGAAATATAGCAGAGTAAAAATGGCAAGAATTCCCATGAATAAACATGTAATCTTTTGCTTAAGTTAAAGATATATTTAAATTCAGTAATGGAAGAGTTGTAGACATTTTAAATTGTATTCTTTGGTAACATTCTTCCTGGCAACAATTTCCAGTGTCTCTGTGCAGATGCTGATCAAGCTTTTGATGTTACTGTATTATGAAAAAACACTGAAAAGAAAAAAAAAATTAAAACCATTTACAGTTGAGTATTTATGAATAGGATTTGAAAATTTATATACATAAGTTTTAGAAGGCAACTTATTCATCGTCTACCTGTTGAATCATTAATAGATGCATGTTTATTAAATCCTTGTTGGATTCTTGCTATTTGTGAAATGTGTGGTAATGTTGAAAACACAAATAAATCAAGGCAGAGGAATAATGGAAGAGAAGAGGCAGTGATAACCTGAAAATAAGTTTGGCGTGGATTATGTGACACCTGGAACTCGAGGACAATGTTCAGCAAAGCCGCTGGCGTGGGGCCTGGGGACCACATCCCTGCCCTACTGTGCTCAGAAGTCATGACATTGAGTAAAATGATATTATTTTTATTTTTATTTCTTTTTTATTTTTTCATATACATGTATTTTTTAGGTTTCTATTTTTTTGCCTTCACAAAATTAAAAAGGCTCAAAATTTAATAACAATAACAATGTTTAAGATAAGGAGTAGAAACAAAAACCTTGTAAGGAATGAATGAAAATAAATACATTCAGAAAAGAAATCAGATGATTGCTGCAACAATGTATTGAGCAATAATAATAGTATTAATAATGCAAAAAAAGTAACATTCACATTGCAAAATAAGAGTTTGTCTATCTTCGAATGCTTTGACTCTGAGGTTCAGTATGGAGTCATCAGTTAACTTCTTCTTATTTCCCCCAAAGTCTCAAAAAATAGACAGCTTCTATTTATAAATAAAAATAAAAGATAATTTCAAAAAACAGATCATGCCAAATCTTATAGACAATAGAAAAAGAAGAAATACTTCAAAATCATTCCACTTTATTGGGATACACCTGATATTAAAATTGGGAAAAATATATTATTATAAAGGGAAATTACAAACATATTTCATTTATAAATGAGGATGCAATATTCTAAACAACATATTAACAAGTTGAATTAAAAACTATTGTTCACATAATATACTTTTTTTTTATTATTAAATCATAGCTGTGTACATTAATGTGGTCATGGGGCCTATATCACAAAATCCAAAGACCAGAGTTGTTGGCGTGGATGTGGAGAAAAGGGAACACTTCTACACTGCTGGTGGGAATGCAAATTAATACATTCCTTTTGGAAAGATATATGGAGAACACTTAGAGATCTAAAAATAGATCTGCCATTCAATCCTATAATTCCCCTATTAGGCATATA
>CAUYPK010120786.1:0-13815 GCA_963574355.1 Loris lydekkerianus
GTAGCCTTCATGGCATTTTCTTAGTTACTGTATGTAGGCATTTGTATTCTGCATTTAGTAGGTTTCACCTGTACCCATTCTAAGATGCACCTTAGGTGTGACCCCACCCATTTCACCTCCTCCACCAAAACCTCCCCCCTCCCTTCCCCTTCCTTGCCCTTTCCCCATTCTTTTTTTGTGTGTGTAAGAGTAATTCTGGTGTAATTCTGGTTTCCTCCATCACCACAGAGCTCATGTGAATGAAAGGCAGATAATCCCAGCCCTTGGTAGGTCCCGGCAGAAGGAATCTAATAGCCACAGTGTATACTTTGGCCTTCAGGTCAAAGTAATGGGAGAAAATGATTTCTGAGGACCTAGGAGATAGAGTTTTCTTTTATTTCCCAAAGAGATAAAGGGTGATGAATTTTAGGGTAAAGAGAAGGAGAAGGATCCACCTTGCAAGAATTTACTGTTAGAAAGATACAAGGAAGGATTGATAAAGACAATTTCTTGGGAGGAGATAATACACAGGTGCCTTTTATAAATGAATAAGGCAAAGAAAGAGAAGTCAGTCATTAGAAACAGGTCTGACACTATTAATGGTAATAATGTCTGCTAGCATTGGTGTTTTGGTTTCTTTCCATTGTGCTAAAATGTTTGAAGATACTGTTTCATTTAATCCCTGTAACAACCTTATGAATACTTTTTATAAATGGGGAAATTCAGACAAATAAAATTTAAATAGCCTAGCCAATTTCAAACATGAAAGTCGTTGCATGTGGGAACACAAGAAAACTCTTTGACTCTAGGACCCAGATTCAAATGTATCTTATACTTCTGGCTTTCAGAATTTAAGACTAAAGCAAACATTCTGTAAATGGAGAATGTTAAGTATTATATATATATATACATATATCTGGAGCTTTGGATATGAGGAGTGGAAATAAGACTAGGATAAAATCAAGGGCTATATTATAAAATGGTAATGTGCTTAAAAGTGTTAGGTCTAAAATGTGATTTCTTACAAAATAGGATCCTAGATTATAATTCTTGGATCTCTCTCTGACATCTCTGACCACCAGAGAACACCCACATCATTTACAGGCTAAGTATTGAGATTAAATATTATCAGCAAGATCTGTGATTATTTCAAAAGTGTTGAAATTCTGGAGGATCATCAATTGTATACACAACTTGCAGTAATATAAATATATGTGAAATGTATTAAACATTACCACATGTAGCTCATGGTGTTCCTAAAGGATTGTACACAAAAACAAACTTTTCCATGCATACAGAGTATCTTAGATACATATTGTAATGGATGGCGAAGTCTTCAGAACATCACAAGTGGACATATAGCAAACAATTGTTTTCTTGTATAAACAAGAATTGCTATAATATGAAGGAAGTTTATCTTAATTGGTTTATCTATTAAACCGTTCATACTCTGAAGCAATTTTGCCTGACTTTATTTAGATTGTATCTCTAAAAATGAAAACATTTGTTTATAGAAGCAGTTATTCATTGCTGGTGAAAATACAAAACGTTAAAACAACTTGGTAAGATACTTTGACAGTCCCTTACAAAGCAAGAGGCAGACCCCACATACCATACAGCAATTATGCTTACCTGTACTCACTCACATGGGCAAAAATTTTATGTCCACACAAAAATCTGCTGGCAAATGTGTGTAGCAGTTTTATTCATAACTGCTAAACATCACAAACAATCAAATGTCCTCCAATAGGATAATGGATTTAAAACTAAGGTAAATCCATACAATTGAATATTACTCAAAAAAGAAAAAAAGAATGCACTATAACCCACAAAAAGACAAGAAAGAACCTTGAATGCATATTGTGAAGAAAAAAAAACAGCCTGAAAAGGCTATGTACTAAATGATTCCAACCATAAGATGTGTTATCAAAGGCAAAAGTATAGAGAAAGTGAAAGAATTTGTGGTTTCCAAAGGTTCAGAAGAAAGGAAGCAGGGCTGATTAGGTGGAGATATTCACAGGGCACTGTAGAGTATTGGAACTATTCGATGTGATGGGTGCATGGCTATGAATTTGTTAAAATCTATGTTAGTCTTGGAAGAAACTATGAAGAGGGATATAAAGTATACAGAACATTTCTGTACTTTCTGCACAATTTTTCTGTAAAAAATGAAATGTACAGGCCAGGCTTTTGACTCAGCCAGTAACCCAGCATTGTAGAATTCTTAAGCAGGAGGATCCCTTGAAGCCAGAGTTTGAGACAGGTGGGCAACATAGTGAGGCTCCATCTCTGCAAAAAAATAAAAAATAAATTAGCCAGGCATAGTGTGTGGACATGTAGTTCCAGCTACTCAGTAGGCTTAGGCAGGCAGATCACCTGAGCTCTGGAGTTTAAGGCTGCAGTGAGCTATGAATGTCCTGCTGCATTTCTGCCTGGGGGACAGAGCCAGATATTGTCTCTTGAAGAAAATGAAGTCTATTAACAGTAAAAATATAATAGTAAAGACTTTGGGGGAACATAGCCAAGAATAATTGAATTCTAAAATTAGAATAAGTCTTAAAATTTTTCAAAGTTCAGAGGCCCCTGAAGTGTCTCTATATATGTATTTGCTCATTTTAGAGGCTCAAGTCCGGAAAGTTTAATGACTGTCCACGGGGCCACAAAGAATGCAAGTGGGAGAATGTGGAGGTGAACCCATTCCACGTGACCTGTAGTTTATAATGCCCTACACTACAGCAACGGACGGATGCAGTGGTGGGAAAGAATCAATGATGCAGAATCCCTGAGCATGAAGAGTTTTTGCACAGTGGTGAAAATGTGAATGTACATTTCCTAAGGCTTTTAGTCTCCCCAATAATTATCTATATTTTGAAAATATGCACACAAATACACACATGCAAACATGTACTCCTAGGAGCTTTGGGAGTGTTTCATATAACTCTTAGAGCAAGGTAGAATATGCCTGGCTTTTAGTTTCCTCCAATAATATTCCTTTCAGTTGCTAGATTGCTTTTTTGGAGGGGACCAGGAGTGGACAATCCCTGAACAATTTCTAACTTGTATAAATGCCTTCTTTTTAAAATCTAGCATCTGTGTAAAGTTTTTTAACTTGGCAGATCTCATATCTGGACATGACAAATTTCAGCTGGAAAAATATGTTGTGAAAAACCATTCAGTTGTCACATTCCACTGGGGCCTCCGCTAAACCCCAACTTGCAGCTGGGCCATATTATTACATAGCTATTTTATGCATTCCTGAACCGAAAGAAGTCAATAGATTTCCTCCTGGTATATTAAATAATTATTCTTCTGAAAAAAAAAAATATATATGAAGCTTTCATAGCATTATTTACTGTTGTCAATCAAATTATCTGAAATATTATTCTTTATTAATTTTGTGAGGAACTATAAAATTGTATCTCACAGCTCAAAAGAAAAAGAACTGGCATGCATATTATAGTTAAATAAATTTTCACTGTGTTAAAATGATAGAAAAAATGTAAATACCTTTATTCAATACATTTTTTTTTTTTTTTTTTGAGACAGGGTCTCACTATGTTGCCCTCAGTAGAGTGCAGTGGCATCACAGCTCACAGCAACCTCAAACTTTTGGGCTTAAGTGATTCTCTTGCCTCAGTCTCCCAAATACCTGGGACTACAGGCACCTGCCACAATACCCAGCTTTTTTTGTTATTGTTGCAACAGCCATTGTTATTTACCTGGCCCGGGTCAGGTTCGAACCCGCCAGCCTTGGTTTACGTGGCTGGCACCCTACCCACTGAGCTACGGGCATCGCCTATTCAACATACCTTTAAAAGACTGTACCTATTATTTGCCTAGTGTTATGTAACTACTATAAAGCCTCAAATCTAGGCAATACATAAGTCATAACCATAACCCCAGGTCTCTCCTGATTTAAGGGGCAGCAAAGTTTGTTTTATCAGAAAAAGAGACAGAAAAGAGGAAAAGAAAAAGTTTAAAAAGAGAGAGAGGAAGGAAGGAAGGAAAGAAGGAAGGAAGGAAGGAAGGAAGGAAGGAAGGAAGGAAGGAAGGAAGGAAGGAAGGAAGGAAATAAAAGAAAGAGAAAGAAAGAAGGAAAGAAAGGAGGGAGGGAGGGAAGAAATTTTCCAAATAAATTTTAGTTTACATAAAAGTTCCACTCATTGAGATTAAGGGCTCTGTCTGAGCTAGTGAGGGGAATGGTCAAAACTTTACCCTAATCTTGTGCTTTAAATGATGCCTAGCTATTTCTAAAGCAATGGATAAGGGATCTTATGAAAATGTGTTTCCTGTTTTATCACATCATGCTTTATCTTATTCCCTCTGAAGCAGTTTGGTGGATGGAACAATTTAAAAGTACCAACCATTTCACATGAAAGGAGTTTCTGAATAATATTTGCTGATATTGAGGGCAAATACTGACAAGCATTTTATACTCAGAAAACTCATCCTCTTCTATTCAGAGTCTTCTGTTAAGGACTCAGAAAAGGAGGTTAAATACTACTTGTGTTCCCAAACGTCTGTCTTTGGGAGAGATTGTGGTGAGGAAAATGTGGTTCTGGTCTGGCTGCTGGACTCAGAGTTGTGGGCACTGGAAATGAGCTAATCGGATCACTCAAGTCAGCCTACACCCTGTCTTCACACCAAAACACCCTTGGCAATGATTTTCCACTGCCAGGCTAGGCTGAGAAGATTTTCTGTACAGGAACATTGTGTGGACTTGTGACCTTAAAACCCGTGATTTCAAAGAGGAATTCCAAAGGGCTAAGAGTCTGGGTGTCCAAAGCCATGAGGCTGAATGGAGGTCACGGCCATGTCCTGGACAGGACAGAGTGGGAGCTCTCTGAGCAAGCAGGCCCGTGCTGGGAGAAACAAGCCTGAGGAGTCAGCTGCTGAATGTAAAACCCTGGTGGCTCTTCTCTCTTTGACCTTTCTGGTCATTTTAGACCCATCTCTGTCTTGTCCTGTGTCCCCAGGGCTGACCTCTCTGGACTTTATTAGGGTACTGACTTAGTATCTGGCTCTCATTAGATCTAAAAAGTGGGAAGCTCTGCAAGGATGTACAGGGCAGAGGGAGAAATTTTTGACCTCCCCTCCTCTACCACCAACTATGATTATGAGCCTATATGACTATGTCCCTGGCTGTGTTCTCCTGCATGGGCCACAGGACTTATTCAGTGACCCCACCCCACCCCACCCCTGTCCCCAAGGATATTGTCATCCCTGATTCTGAAAACATCTTTTTCCTTTTGTCCTGCAAGGGTGTCACTGCTAGCCCCTACTCTATTGGTAGTTCCTGAATCATTAACCATTCCCGCAAGGAATTTCTCTATCCCCTAACTACAACTTTATATAGCCTCTTTATTAACCATTTTTAATTTAATACTTTGAATGTGCTATTTCTGCTCAAAAATTTACATATACAAAGTAACAACAATAACCAGTAAATATTACTATATGTCAAGTATTTATATGATGTTAGGAAATTAAAATGACTTAGCCCATAAAAGCCTATGATAACTATCTGAAGCTGATACACTTTACTTACAGATAAATATTCTGGATCTTAGGGAAGTTGAGTGGCTCCCCAAAGGTCATATATTTCATATAGATGAACTTGGACTCAGTTTTTCTGATGTCAGATCTTATGTCTTTTAATGATCACATAATCCTACATCAAAAATCATAGCACCCCTCAGCAAATTCAAAGGAATGTACATATGAAAGGATTTAGGAAAATTTGTAGATGAGAAAATCAAACCAGGACTGGCTTTCAAAATAATTTTCCAAAAAAGTAAAATTTCCACATAATGCTTAACTATTACAGCCTAAGATGATACAGCAGTTATTCATACTTCTAAAACCAACAGTGTATGTTTTTACATGTGGAAATTCTGGGTTTAACATTAGCTACGTGGCAATGCAATTCCTATATAAATCTGCCCAACAACAAAAGAATAAATGATACAGCATCTGTCACTGTTTTTCCTCAGAAACACCAATGGCTGTGCAGACTAATCCCTTTTGGGCTGGCTAGTGTCTTCCTGCATTTGATGTTCTGATAAAATATCTACTGATAGGTAAAACTTGTCGCCAGCTATAACAGAGACTATTTGTCATTAGTTAGTAGTGGTAGTTATCTTTTCCAGGAAAGCCTAATAAAACTGGAGAATATCTTGTCCACTAATGCATACATTTTAAAATCGGGCACAAGTTTTTTTAGCCTTGCTTGCTTATTATAGGGGATATACTAATTAGATGTTCTCTGTTAAAATTATGCCAAAATATGTAACTGTTTTTAAGATATGAGGATAAATTCATGCTGGGAGCAATGGACTAAAAATCTCAGCTATAAGCTGAACTGGCATTTTTATTACAGGATCTAGGCAGTTTCGTCTTTGGTTATTCTATCCTGTATCAGGAAGGAAAAAAGGAAGCTTAGTTCCAAGAAATATGAGAACACAGATCAATTCCATTCTTCCTCGCTCATTTTAAAACATGAATCCCATACTCAAAATTTATTCTTATTCATTTTACCTTGTATTTTCTCTAAGACGTAAAAATAGTTCTACATATAATGAAAGAACCAAGCAAACCACCTATTAGACTAAAAATTATGTAGGTCCTACATACTGAGAGCTAATTATTCTAACAATGACCTTGTATAATTTGTTAAAATACGGACTTTACTTGATTCTCTCCCTACTCACAGGACCATGAAATGGAATTTATAGTTATTGAACATCTATTATGTGGCAGATGTTGGCTCATAAAATGACTTAAACCTTAGGGTCATTGTAGCTTGTAGGCAAAGATGATTGACAGTTACGAATAAGGTCTTTGATGCCAGGCCTGTGTTTGAATCCCAGCTGGGAACTAGAGTGAATCCAGCATTTCTGTATAGAATAGGTGTTGAATTTATAGGGAGTTATGAAGACAACTCACCCTGAATATAGAAAATATGGAAATGGGTCACGCATGTCAGCTTTTTCACCAATAAAACCTAGATTGGAGGATATAGTTTAGCAGCTGGCCAGATGAATTTGATGGTATATGTTCTTTATAGCCATTCTAATTCCCACTTCATGCATTAGCATAGCCCACCCAAGGAATATTTGAGGTCTTTAGAAGATAAACCCACTTACCAATGATCACTGTTCTCACACCCTCTTCATCTCTGGGCTAAAGAGGGAAGGTAATAGACGGGGGAAGAATAGAGGGGCATTCCTGATACTCATTAACTTAAAATAATTTACATATGATTGAACAGAATGCTGGGTATGTAATGCTTCATGCATGGTAGTTATCACTACTATAAGGCACAACTCCTCTCATTTTTTTTTTTTTTTTTAAATTCAGGAACCTCTGTCTTCAATAGATAATGTTGTACGTCTTAGTATCAGAGAACAAGGATCCAAATCTGGGGCTGACTCTATGGTCGGCAGAAAAACGGCCTCCCCAAAGATGTCTATGTCTCTGGAACCAGTGAATGTGCTGGATTATATGACAAAGAGATTAATGGTAGCACTGGAATTAAGATTGTTAATTTGCTGAACTCAAAAGAGCCACCATATCCTAGAGTATCCATGTGGGCTCAAGGCAATCACAAGGGATATTAAATGTGGAGGAGAGTCAGTGTCACAGCACTATACCACGAGAAAGACCAGATGAACCCTTGCTGGCTTTGAAGGTGGTGGAGAGGCATGAGCCACAAAATAAGAGTAGCCTGCGGAAGCAGAAAAGGCAAGAGACAGTTTCTACCTTAGAGCTTCCAGAAAGGAGTGCAGTCCTGCCTACACCGTCACTTTGGATGGGTGAGACATTTTCAAATTTTCGACCTTTAGTACTATCAGATAATGAATTTGTGTTGCTTTAAGCTACTAAATGGATGGGAATTTGTGATAGCGTTCATAGTAAACTAATATAACTGCAAAGATAAACAATTTTGCCCCATGACCACATTGTCTCCCTGTCCCCAAATGCACAAAGATTAAATCAAAGGCTGAGATGTGAGGGCTGAGTTAGAGAGTGGGGAGGCAGCAGAAATTCCAGAGGCTGCATAGGAGCTGCAAGTGATCTGCCCCTGATATACTTTGAGATATATAATCTGGAAGGTTTTGAAGGAAGAATTATGGAAGAGTGAACTCTCTTACCTCAGTGAAATGCCTGTTTTTCGAGAAATGGAATAAAAGGGCAAAGAAAGAGAATTTCTGTAACTATTTTTTTTCCATGAACACATTGTGCTTTGTAAGCAATTTTAAACCACACTGTCATTCTGTGGCTCTGTTAGTAAAAACTGGTTACAAAAATACAGAAAAGCAAAAGAATGCCAAACAATGCATCATATCCATTTAACTCTACCTTTTAATCTAACGCAAAAACCAAAACGTCTTGTGAAAAAAAAAATCCAACATTAAGACAAACTTGTTCTATTTTAGATGTTAGCAAAAATGGCTATTAGTAGTTTAGTTAATTACAGCCTTTGGGACAGAAGAGCTGCCCTTCTGAATTGGAGCTTCCTCAAGTCCATGTAATAGAAATGGGATCTACCTAAACAGCAAACCAGAGCAGACAAGAGGATGTGAAGTGCCCTGGGCTTCAGGTGGGATGGCGTTAGGACATTATAAATAATATTAATGACTCTTTGTTCTCTTCATGATAATTTAGAACAATGTATTCTGAGTTTGTCCTTGCTCCGTGTGTGTGTAGATATTATGTATATATAGAGAGATAGATACATACATATTTTTCCCTATTCCTTTTTAAGCACAAATTTGTGGAAGATGCTGTGTTGTTTTCATCCTTAATTCTGGATGCTCAGAACATATTTCTTTGCTTACCCATCCCTGACCATTTTTGTCTCTGCTTACCATCTAACGTTAGAATTCAGGAAAATTCAGACTTCCCCTAAGGACATCAACACTGCTTTCTTTTAGCAACATGGACTTCTGCGTTGGCAACTTCAGCCTCTGCGACTTCTTTCTCCTACCAATGTTTCCAAGAGAAGCAATTTATAAAATACGTCTAGGACACACTCATTTATGGAATGTCAATTCCCTTATGTGAGTGCACGTGATCAGTGACAAATACTTTCTTATGTATTTATTCACCAACTTGTTTGCAAAAGTTTGAGTCATCATCCAAAAAACAAAACAAACAAACAAAAAAACTAGAAACCACATGCAGTGTAAATAAAGGGGGCATTAATAAACTGAAGATGTGGATTCCACAAAATCGCAACCATTTCTGAAGAACTGAAATTCGAATATGGCCTCTTGGCTCCAGAACAACTTCACTGAGACTAGGTATATGGTGAAGATTTCAGTCTTTCAACATAGGTTTTATATTTTAAAATCCTTCATTCACAGATTTCCTTCTCTGGAAATGAAATTTCTGTTCATCCAAATAAAAGGGCCTTTTCTCTTAAACCTGATTGCTAATTCCGCCTCCAACAAACCGACAGTACCTTTTATGGCCTGGTTGGTGTAAGAGCACAGCTCTTTGGTACCGTTCTGAAATTTTTTACAGATTTCTTTTTTAAAAAATTCAAATAAAAGAAGAATGTTGAGAGCTATTTTCCTTAGCCAAAGATATCATTTTTTTAATTAAATAAGCAATACCCTCAGGTTTATCTAGAATTATCTAAAAATTCCAGCTCTTTTCTTTTTGATGGAACCCTAATTGCTTTTACAAGGAGTAGAAAAGTATTATTGTCAGTACTGACACACTGACTCCAGGTTTTGTGAAATGAGTTTTGGGGAGAAAGTGAAAGGTGCTCCTTCATTTTAGGGAAGTGAATTAAAGAAAAAAAAGAAACATCTTCGGGCAGAGAAAGACAGATTAAAGGCTGGATTTCAGCCTTCATTCCCATTCATTCTGTGCTAGCACCTAACCTACCCAAAGGCAGCTAGGAATTTTGTGTAGACTCCCAGTAGTTTATTTGCTTTCACATCTTAAAGGACCTTTAAAAGTACTTGCTCCATTCTTTTTTCATGCAAATGATTGTTAAATGCCTAAGGCCCATCCAAAGGCTAGTAAATGTAAAGTGATTATGCAAATGAAAACAAAAACCATGGTAATGACTTAAAGACAATTGTTAGATGAACCATAAAAGCTTACTACAAATGCTATGGAATAACACAATAATCAATCAACTCCCGGGGAGCACTTTACCTTTTAAAAAAATCCTTCCCCTTGAGTTTCACTAGATCAGTGTTTTTTAATCCTCCCCCCCCCCTTTTTTTAAATATGGCGCACATTTGAACCTATAGTTAAACCTCCTTGGCATGCTTAAATTTTGTTGATCAAGGGAAAGAGTAAAAAAAGGAATATACTTATTATGCTGGGAATTTCTTTTCAAAATAGTTTAATTAACAATCTTTAAAATTTTTTGCAGCACAGCTAAGATCCTGTCATGGTGCACACTAGTGCACAGCCCAGGTTGAAAATCACTGCACTAGATTTTCATAATAATTGTGAGAAAAGTTGTTTTTCGTTTTTCAGATACACATTCTAAGCCACAATATACGCTGTGTCGAGGATATAATGATGATTGTAATATAAAGTGCTCTCCAAAGGTAAAATTCAGACATTGCAAACAGGTAGACTGTGGGCTATATATTCCAATTGGTTTTGTTTAGAATTTAGAATAAATATATCATAAGAAATTTGGGTAAATATTTAAAGTTGATAAATTTCATATTAAAAACCATATTTCACTCTTAAAAAAGGTGTGTCCCTTCCAAGTGGACATGTCTCAGCAACTAAATCAACATAGGCAAGTACACTCCTATTGGCAGGCTTCAAATAAGAAAAGAGTCCCACCAATCCCCCTCTCTCTGATTCTAGAATTAAAACTTTCTTTGATTCACTGGCCCAATATTTATATGCATCTTGACTGTCCACAAGGTACATTATTTTGAACCTGGGATAGAGCAATGAACAAGACAAAATTCCTGCCCTTGTGGAGATCACCTTCTAGTGTGTGGAAATTTTAATGGGGCCTGATGAATTCCTCTATTATATTTCATTGTGCAGTCACTGTGATCACATGCAATTATTTTGAAACATAGTCATTTATTTAATGTGCTATGATCGTTGGCTCTCTGTTGATGATTTATGATAATCCAGGCACCATGGTGAGCATTTTGCATGTCTTATCTAAAAGTGAAAGCCCACAAAAATCTTTCTGGGATAGGGTAATCATTTTCTTTATTTTACAAACCAAGTTTCAGGGAGAAAAACTTGGTCATTGTTTTCAGCTATGAAGCAGTGAAGTGATGAGTCATATACCTGTCTGATTAACACAAAAGACCATCTTTCTTATAGTAACATATCATACACTTCTTAAAGCAGTTAGCACATGCTTCAACATTTGGCCTGGAAGCCATTTTCCCAAACCTGTAAGTTCACTGGATCCGTCTATCACCTTTTAATTTATAGCAAGTTTTTACTCTGTGTGGGTGACATGATTTGCCTTTTTTTCCAGCCTACTCTCCTATTTTCCTTTCCATTTTTTTTTTTTTTGAGTCTTTTAAAAAACCAGTTTTCTTTTCCTCCACTGTTCAGTCCTAATATTTGAAGTTTTTGTTATAGCAACAGCAAACTTCCAGATGAAGAGTTCGTATAGAGAATTTCTGCTTTATCATAGAAACTTCCCCCTGTTATTAGCCATGGGAAACCAAGGCACATATATTTGTGATGGTGAAAGGAGAGTAAGGAAGCAGATATGAGATCAGCGCAAATAATCCTGACTAATTAAGGAATATTACCCTCATTGAAAATGTGAACCGTGTCATGTAGAATATGTAGCTGTCAACACATTTCTGCTTTAGATGTGTCAATGTAATAATAATTTGGCCTTAAAGAAATGAAATTCTGAAACAGTTAACTTAATTAAGTGTCTGACAGTGCTGTTTTATGGCTATTGCACTTCTTTTGTTCATAGGTAGAAATTCTCATTATTCTCATAAAACCAATCAATTACTTCTTATAAGCTAATGTTTTTTCTTAAGAATAACTTCTGAATTTTAATCTTTAGCCACACTATAAATCAAAAAATTCTGTTTGTTAAAAAGAAAAAAGAAAACCCAGCTTGAGTAGTATTTACAGTTATTTTCAGGTCTTCAGGGTATAATTTAATGCAAGAGAAAACATGCAGTAATGCATTCCTCACATACATAAATTATGTGTCTTTATGATTCATAGTCCCATATTCCATGGAAACATTATGAGAAAAGGAATTTATTATAAAGAACAACCAGGTTTAGTCAATAATGACTTACACAAAGCAATGAAGGAGTAAAAGGCATCAGTTAGTAAGAAATTTGGAAATCTTAGATTAACAATTTCAACTGTTCAAAACAGTATTATTAAATCACTGAACCCATCTGTTCTTATATTCTCTCCCAAAAGCCTTTTAAAAGTTTCAAAAATAGGAATTCTACATGTGCAAGGGCAAACAAATTTCCTCTCTCCTATGTTTTTATAAATGATAATCAAGGTCTACCTTGAAAGCAAAGTGTAGTAGGATTGCTTGATGCTAGATTTGACATTTCACAGTTTTTCAAATGTCAACTTTTGCACCATTTTTGAGCAATCTTCATATAAACAGACACAGATCTGTACCAATGAAATTCAGAGGGAACTATGATCACACGTCTAATTTCAACTAACCCCAAATCCTGTGTTTATAGATCTTAATTTGTAAGATGTTAGCCTACAAAATACAAGGGATTTTTCCTATTTCACTTTTAGAGAAGCTAATAATATGGTTCTTATTTATATGGAGGTATTTTTTTTCAGATTAGGTATTTATATGCCCGTGTATCCAGTTTTTAAATGGATTGCCATCTTAGTCCCAAAGCAATTTATCTATTGATTTATTTACCGTGGACTGACTTTGCATCTATAGAGGACCCATGGTGTTGGTAGTAAAAGTAACAATGCAATGTTGTTATTCTCAAGAGATGTACTAAATGCACTGCACCATCTTGTAAGGACACACACACACACGCACATGCACATGAACAAACAATCACAGTAGAACAAGATAGATGAGACTGGAGACCTAAGGAAGAACCTAATATTAATCTCATATTCCAGATAGTATGGTTTGTTTCAGTATTGTCCAGCAAGATAAACTCTAGCCACATGCATCTACCATAATTTAAATTTAATTATTTACAAGTAAATATAATAGAACATTAAATTCTGCTGTCACTGTAACAATAATTCAGGTGCTCGACCGCAGAATGTGGCTAGATGCGACTACCATTCAGAAAAGTTCAGTTAGATGGCCCTGAGTCATGTAGAATAGTAATCTCAAGTATTGTGCTTATAGAGGCCAGAGAAGATTAAAACAAAGGAGTGAATCTGGGGTAAGGTATATTGTATCTTTAAAAATGGAAGTATTTTTAATTTAGGCAAAGAAGTATAAGACTATTGGGTCATTGCGAAATCTTACAACTGCACAAAATGTTAAATAAATTAAAATAATAGAGCCAAAATTCCTACCTAAAGTTTAGTCTTCTATTTCTGTAGGTTTTGAAGAACTTTAAGCATAAATGTCATAATGAGATTTGTAAAGGATATATGCCAATGTGACAGCTCCACAGACAATGGAGGAGGATAATATCGGAGGCAAAACATGTAGATCATGTGTCTGTCTTCTTTTGGGAAGTTTCTCTTCAAGTACCTTGCCCACCCTGAGATGGGATCACTTGTACATTATCTTTGAAAATATTAATCATATAATATTACATTCCTGTATAAAACAATCCAATGGCTTCCAACTGCATTTAAAATTGAGTCCAAATTCCTTGTCCTAAATGATCT
>CAUYPK010120787.1:0-33992 GCA_963574355.1 Loris lydekkerianus
CATATTCTCCTTAGCAAAGTATCCCAGGAATGGAAGAAAAAGTATCCAATGTACTCAGCCCTACTATGAAGCTAAACTATAGCTTTCACATGAAGGCTATAACCCTACTATACCACAAGACTATGAGGAAAGGACCAAGGAAGGAGAAGGGAGGGGGGAGGTTTAGGTGGAGGGAGGGTGATGGGTTGGGCCACATCTATGGTGCATATTTTTATCTATAATAAAAAAATAAAATAAAATAAAATAAAATAAAAAAAAGAAATGAAATTTAGTCTTATTTTAGTAAATTACAACAATGCTTGAAATGATTTTTTTTTTAATTTTCTTAAAAATATAAAAATTTTTTATAAGGAAACTGAAAAAATCTAATGAGAATCTCTAGAGAACACCTTAATATCATTTTTAAACCCAATAACTCTTATTTTTAAAAAAGTAAAATTAAGAAAAAAAAAAAGGATCAAAACAAGCTTAAAATTTGACTTAACAGATCACCACATGCCTAGGTCTCACTCTGGGTCAGGGTCCATTAAGACCTGTGGATATGGTGGCAACTGACTGAAGAAATACAAAGTTAGAAACAAAGAGAGATAAAGAGACAAGACACACAGAATAGAGTTTTCAAAAGTGGGAGCACAGGGGACCACTGCCTGTTTGTGGGATTCCAATGGTAGCCCTGAGTGTCAGTTCCACTCAGCTTTTACCCAAGGTTATTTGCTCATTAGCCTATAGGGTGGGTAAGCTGAGGAAGAAAACAAAGATGCCAGTAGTCTCTCTGAGCTAGCATATTGGCTTCTATTGTATCATTAACCTTAAGGGTTTGAGAAGCCTTGAGAACTCTAGAACCTAAGCCTTGGGGGGGGGGGCAGCCTCCTGTCTGTGGTCACGGACACAGATTCTAGAGAGGTGTTATTCTCCGCTACTTCACTGCAAGTAAAATGCCATAGGCAACAGTTTCCTCTGAAGAATCAGTGGGAAAGAGGAATTTTACTTTTATCACCATCACAGAAGGTTTTCTTCTGTGATAGGAGATATAAACCCTCCTTCCCAAATTTCAGAGCTTGAGCTGTTCCCTTGATCTCTGCCCCAGCCAAATACAAATATCTACAATGGGTATTTGCTTTGACTGTTAATCAAGCAGGGAATGGCCTAGTCAAGTGTTCTTGCTAGGCCTTGCACATAGCTTCCCCTGTGGTCCTTATTCCTTCAGGGTGTTTACAGACTAACAGGGGTGATTGCAAGCTGTACCCCCAATAGACCAGACTTCTAGGAAAAGCAGAAAACTTGCTCAGATAAGAAATTTAGCAGCGGCCGTTTTAAAGGCAAACTAGCTAATTTTCCTTTGGTCTGCCTCACTTAGCTTACTTGCTAAGTGATCACTTGGCAAGGTGATTTCACTTGCCAAGAATGGAGTCTTCTGTCCCCATTCTGCCTGCAACCATACTTATTTATCCTGCAAGTATAATTCTAGACAATGGCATATGCTAATCAGGCAGAGAAAGTACAGCTGGGAATTCTAAATAAACATTTTTACCTGATGATGAAAATTCCCTCCTCATTGAATCACTGACTAAATATGTGATATTGAATAAAATACTTCAAATTTTTGGCTCTAGATTTTTATCTCAATAATTTGAAGAGTTGAATGGATTTGTTATATAGTTCTGAAATTATGTTTTGGCCACACACAGTGGAGGTGGTCTAAGGGCTCTGCTTAGGGGCATTGGGAAATTAGGAAACAGAAAAATTCCTTCCAAGCTTCACCTTCAACTTTTTCAGCTATAACAGCACTTTTTAAACTTTCAATTGGCTTTTTAATATACTGGGTTTTTGTGTTGGATGTCACTTGTATAAAGTTTCCATGACTTTAAAGACAAATGCTTCAAAAATGTTGAACTGGCTAATCTACAAACTTCAGTAATTTTCTTGCTAAGGAATTTAAGCTTGTTTTCCTGTTTAATGTATTTTGTAAACAAAGTGTAAAAAACTATTAAATTTAAGCTTGTAATACCTGTTTAATGTATTTTGTAAACAAAGTGTAAAAAACTATTAAAACTTCTAGTGATATTTGAAAATTCAAAATCTGGTGTTAAATTTAATATATATCTATAGATATAGATATAGATATGTAGATATAGATATATAAATTGATATATATATCAATTTATCTGGGTGACAGACTGATACATATTGAATATGAACACATCATAAATGAAGTTATGAATGATAATGAAGTGACCATCAATGTAATCACTAACTATAAGTCTGCCTGGGTGACAGACTTCTACACTATGATTAAAACAAACCAACTAACAAAACCCAATTCTATCAACATTTTTTTTTATTAAAATTATTTCCCAGAATAGATATGATCTTCTCCAATGCAATTTGTTATATGAAAATTTGAAATTACATATACAACATAGCCTGTAATAATTCTTGTGATCAAATTTATTTAACTTAACAAATGGCTTATGTTCTATGCAAAGCATAATGTGTCTTATATATTTTACTTAAACTTACAAAATTGTATTTATGTAATTAGATGTATTAAAATATTAAGTACATTTCCTATGTTTCCTATTAATCAGTATAAAATCTGACACCATTGAAAAGTAAAATGCTATTAAGCCAATATTTTGTTTTTGTTTTCCAATTACTTTGATTCTGTCTTTTGTTTCTCTAATTTTTTTAAAATAGTGTTTCTTATTGAATATGAACACATCGTAAGTGAAGTTATGAACTATAATGAAGTGACCATCAATGTAATCACTAACAAAATAAAGGAGCACATATTAATCATATTTCAAGAGTTTGGTCCTTTCATGACCCTTCTCAATCATTAGTGTCTCCCTATTCCATAAAAGAAAAAAAATAATTATTTCTACCACCATATATGAGATTACCTGAAATCTATGAAAATGAAACAATACACTATTCATTCTTAATGGCTGCTTCTTCTCAACATTATGTGAAATTCATTTGTGTTGTGTTTAGCACAAGTTAAATCAATTTCTTTCCTGTGCAGTTTTGAATTATAGAACTTGCCACAATGTGAAAATGGTCTATGTGAGGCAACTGCTGTTCACCACTGTAGTGGTATCATTATTTAAATATTTGTATTCATTACACTCTTGACAAACATTAGAACTGTTTATAAATGAGTCTATTATAAATAGTAGTGATATGTGCATTTGTGTACACATCTATTGGTACACATATGTACTCATCTTTTATTATATATGTGGCTAAACATATATCTGAGGGAACGTACATGCTCCGATAAAAGGGACAGCATTAAAAATTTTTCAAATTATTAGTAATACTTTGTTACACCAGGGGCCATGAGCATACTACTGTTCCACAAACATTTCAGCCCTTATCATTATTGTTTAGTTTTATTTTGTTTTTCTTAATTTCATTTATTCAGAGGAGATGTACTGGCATCATATTATGATTTATTTTGAATTTTCTAAATTATGATTGAAGATGAATAAAAATTATATTCTTATTGATCATCTGGATATGTAATTTTGTGAAATGCTTTTTAAATTACATTTCCTTTTTTTTTTTTTCCCCATATGCTCTTATTAACTTGCACAAGTTAGATACATTCTGGCTTAGATCCTTTGCTCGATAGATGTCTGGCATGTATTTGTTATTATTATTTAGTTTCCTTTTCATTTTTATAAAGGGGTCTTAGTCTAACAAAATTTATTTAATTTTACAGAAGTTATATTTATAAATTTTTTTTGTTAAGACTAGTCCCTTTCATGTTATACGGAAAGCCCTTGGTGTCTATGGGGGATTGATTAAAGCCTTTGTTCCAGGACTTCTCCCCATACCAAAATCATTTGTGTGTGCAAGTCAGTTATATGCAATAGTGTAGTATTTGCATATTGCCTACACATTTTTCATTATACTTTAAATTATCTTTACATTACTTATAATACCTTATACAATGTAAATGCCATGTAAATAGTTGTCAGTTACACTATATTGTTTTTGTTTTTCATTGTTGTATTTCAAAAAATGAAAGTATTTTTGATCCTCACTTGTTTGAATCTACAGATGTAAAACCCACAAATATGGAGGGTCAGTTGTACATGGAAAAAATATTTTTTCAGAACTCAAAGCCTTGATATCATTATACAATGTTTCTTTCTAGAAGCTTTATAATTTTATTATTAACTTTCAGTGAGGTGGGAATTAAAAGTTCTTTGTGAGTGTGTGTGTGTGTGTGTATGTGTGTTTACCAGTTGATTTAGAATCATTTTCTGAAAAAGATTGAACCCTTTTTTCCTAAATCAAGTGCCCATATCTGTCTGGTTCTTTTTTTCCCTCTTGGTATTCATTATTCTGTTCAGATAATTTATTTCTGAACCTTGTACCTTCATCCTATTGGTGTTATGATTTACCATTTTTTTATGTATAGATTTTATTTTATTATTTATCTTATGCATGTATTACTGATAACATGAATGTGTAAATTTTCGGGAGCTCAGTGCTATGGCCTGCAATATGTCACTGTTTTCTCATTTTTGTGATATTTACGACTGTGTGTGTATGTGTTTTATTGCTGTAGTTAGATAATTCAGATTAATATTACCACCAGTGTTTATGACACCCAAGTATGTCCTTTATATTATAACAAATATAAATGCAGTTATTGTTACATAAGATATTAGATTTTTCAATTGAAATCAAAAATAATTTGTTTTTAAGAAATGAAAAGAAAAGCCAATTTCTAGGACATAACATTTTAAAACACAACACAAGGTAGTAGTGAATACAAGTAGGGACAATACTTCTAAGGAAAAATTACAAAATTATCTTAATAGTGCTTATTTTTGTTGACATTATTAAACTTCCTGTGTCTCTTACAATAAATTAGCATATAATTCATTTCTTTATGTATACAACATGATGATATATTTTATTGAATGGAATATTAGTCTTTTAAAACCTATTTGATAGGTTTGTTTGTTGGTTCATTTTTGTTCTTGCTTAAATTTTCTCATAAAAACATCTCGAACCAGTTTTTGTGACTAAATTTATAAGCTCTATACAGAGTCTATACATAACGTGGTTCCTAAATAGTTCTCTTTTTCTTCATTCTAGACTCAATAAACAACATGTACACATTTGATGTGCCATAACTGAGACTATTACTAGTAGAAAACAATAAATAGAAAGTGAACTCTTGTTTTAAATATTAATGTAATTGCCTATGGAAGCTGGAAAAAACAAAAACATATTCTAATATCCTGGACAAGGAAGCCAGTAAGTGAATGGAGTTTAAGCCTTTGTAATCTCTTGGTTTTCTAGGGTTGGCAGTTTCCTGCAACTCATAGTGTGTTGTGTTGAGACAACTCAAATATGTAGCCACACACAATTGTGTTAATGAAACTGGATGTAAAATGTTAAAGCCCTCTACTGATTAGCTGCCTTATCTTGGAAAAACTATTCTATCTCTCAATAAGTTAATTCTCATATACATATGTATAATGGATAACATATTAGGGACTCTTATAGAGTTTTGTGAGGATTAAATGATATAAGCTTAGTAAAACTTACAGTATATTTTCTGTTGCATAGTATAAGCTCAATAGATTTTATTATTATATTTGTGTTTTTATTATTTTCTTGTAGCCACTCAAACCTTCAGCCCTCATAAAGGATTAATGAGCATTAAAATCCCCCCAAAGCTAAATTATTTCACAGAAATTGTTTTATATGCCAGAGAAAATATGAATCAATTTTAAATTCCCTTACCGTGGGTTTGCTAACACTGCATGTAGTTAACATAGTTCAATGCTAAATTATTGCATGAGAAGAAAGCAAATAATATTTAAATTATTCAAAAATTTTACTAAGCTGGCAATACTAATTCATTCTAACTTCCTGATCAGTAACTGGAAAGGAAAGGGACAGAAACGCATCACTCATTGAATATTTTACAATCCATTTACATAAATGTTGGTAAAATAAATGATATTTTAAAAGACCAGAGAACTCTACATCCAATAAAATATGCTACTCTCATTATCACTTGCAGGACAGGTTCTAAAAATGTTGGCAGATCTATACATTTAGGTTAGTAGGATTCAGTTATTCACTTTTATGCTTTCATAAATATATCAAGGACCAAAATACATATTTGTGGATGTGCTATAACTTATTTTAAAGCATATATTGAGAAAAAAAAGTTTTCCTGTACAATGGCAAAAACACACAAAAAGGAACTATATTCACATGGTAATATGGTTACATAATTTATTATAGGCAGATGAAAATTAGATTAAATTATACCTCAATAATTTAAAACTAATTCTGTGGTGGTTGCATGTAATGATAATATTATAATGACAAAGGTTCACCAGGTACTGATGCCAGAATTTTTAGGACCACTATATGCTACAAGACTAACTGAATTATTGGTTGTAGGGGAAATTTGCTCATTTTAGGAGGGTTACTGTTATATTTGTAAAGAAATTACCAAATAAAGTTTGGTAAAATTATTAAACTACATGTTATATGTCATTCTATTTAAATGGGCAGTTTTGGCATCGTAGAAAGGTTTTTATGGTTATTTTTTTGAAGTAATACTTGATAAGGCACTTCTGAGTTCAAGATGGATTAGAAAACTTATGTAAAAAAAATGAAGAAGTTAAAGCAAAATGAAAAGTAAATTAAAAGAGAAGTTGCTGCTGTTTATCACACGTTAATAGAAAAATTCTCTCTTTTGCAGAATTTAGTAGTCCATCATCTTCAGGAATCACCTTTGTATTTTTGAATGCTGGTAGCTGCTTCATTTCAGAAGACCCACATCAATCACCTCCCAAAGATTTCTGGTCAGTGGAGCTAATAAGAATTGTGCACATCACCTCATGATTTAGGAGAGGTGAAAGAGAAACCGCTGATAATATAGCAGTCAGAGAATTTATGTATAAATCACTGGAGAAAAATTTTAGGGAAAAGTTGCAAAAAAATTTCTTGATAATTTCAGACTGAGATATTAGTGAATCTGTCATGTCTTTGAGTTAAAGTCACTCCAAGTAAAAAGTAAAAAAAAAAAAAAAAAAGTTTATATTTTGTACATATTTTCTGAATAGAAATATTAGGTAATTTTAGTCAGTTTAATTATTTTAAACTATTGAATATATGCCTAAAACTACATTCTATTTTATGAATTGGAAAATAGACAAGAATATATAGCACATTTTACATAAAACACACCAAAAACTGGACTTATTTAAATTTATTATGGTAGATCAATTAAACTTATTGATCTACCATAATAGATTTTTATGGTAGATCAATTAAACAAATATTCTTACATCTACACAAAATTCTAGTGCATTCCTGCATTTATGGAGGTCAAGCTGTCAAAACTCAAGGTAAAAATAAGAGTTGTACAAAAGACAAATGAGAAGAAGTGGTAATAAACTTTAATATTTTTACACCCAGAAATGATAACTGTCAGTAAATTATTTTACATTTTCTCTAATGAAAGCTATAGTGTTATAAAATATGTGTATGTTTAAAAAAATCTTAGTGTCATTAAAATAACATTCAAACAAGAATTATATAGAAAGAATATTTTAAATAAAACACAAATGTCAGTATACAATGATTTCACAAGTAAGAAATTGTTTTCAAAGTAGCACTAAATAAAACAGAAAAACTACATTGATGAGGCTCATTGGTTTATAAATAATTAATAAATAATTAAGTATATAAATTCTATGTGAGATGCTGATAAATGCAGTGAAATAATAGAAAAGATGATAAGTATGTGTATACATATGTTCTTGGTCAAACATATATGTACCTGTATTTGTATGTACACATACATCTATATTGATGTTTACATACTATTCTAAAAATTTCATGAATTTCTTTTAATATCTATGTTTTATGAACGTAAAAAAAAGAGACAAAATATAAGCATGAAAATCTTCATAATTTCACTCATGCTGAAATAACATTTTCATTATGTGATTGTGTATCATACAGGAGATTATATAGACACACTATATACACTAATACATTTTGAATGACTCCATGGCACTATATTTTCTCTGTGGTCCAATTGGATTTAATCAACTTTGAAGTAGTTACCTTACTACCCCCAGATATCTAATATTTTATTATTTTTATGTTTACCCTTTATGTAAATTTTTTTTTTTTTTTTTTTGAGACAGAGTCTCACTATTTTGCTCTCAGTAGAGAGTTGTGGTATCATAGCTCACAGTAATCTTCAACTCCTGAGCTCAAATGGTTCTCTTGTCTCAGCCACCCAAGTAACTGGGACTATAAGCACCTGCCACAATGCCTGGCTAGTTTTTTTAGAGATAGGGGTCTCGCTTTTGTTCAGGCTTGTCTTGAACTCCTAAACTCCAGAAATCTAACTGTCTTGGCCTCCCAGAGTGCTAGAATTAGAGGCATGAGTCATCATGTCCAGATACTTTATGTAAATCTTAAGTGATACCATTGTCAGTCCTATTAGCTTTATATTAAATATTATACAAATCTATGATATGATTTGAATACATTTGAATACTATTAGGTCATTAATATTCTTGAACATTAAATAATTTGTGGTAAAAGTACCACTAAAATACTTATTCTTTATATTTTAAACTTTCTACAAATAAAATTAGTTGGTCATAAGGCCATTTTAGGCAAATATGCATTCCCTTTTTGAAAAAATAAATTTTTCTTAAGCTTATTTATTGAACATACAATGTTTTATATCATTTTTTCCTCAAATCATTTTATATAGCCTTTTCATGTCTTTATATATAATATTTTATCAAGCTTAATATATCACTATGATTTCTTAAAAATTATAAATGTAGTGCTTGAAGCCCTGCTCCCAAAAGAAACACATGTGTAATGACTACTCCAATGAAACAACAGCATGTTACTGGCACCCCAAAACCTCAGTAGTGCCCACTATAGTTCATCACTCCCTGAAAATGTAACCAATATTGTAACCTCCATCCCCTGTACTGGAGAGACGAATGGTTGACCAAAGATGTCCATGTCATAATCCCTGGTACCCATGAATATGTTGTTACATACAAGTGGGGTTAATAATGAAGGACGAATAGGGTTTGCTAATGAATTGACCTTAAAATAACTAGATTATTCTTCATTATCTGGGTTTGCATCATGATGAACTAGGAAAGAAAGAAAAGAGTTGTGTCACAAAAGCAGAAGTTAGAGTAAAGCAATCATTGGCTTTTAAGATAAAAGGGGTCCCAAATGCAGGCACCCTCTACAAGCTAGCAAAGGCGAGAAAATGGATTGTTCTAGGAGTCTCCAGAAAGAATGTGGCCCTCCGCACATAGTGACTTTAGCTCAGTGACACCCATTATTACAAGCTCCAAAACTGTAAAATAATATAATAGTGACATACAGGGCTACTCCATTCAATTCACTACAATTTAGTATTCATTTATAAGAATATACCCTCCAAAATAAATCTGTTCTAGTGGTGCTGATCTTCTGTGGTGCTTGAAATTTGAACAATTATCAATAAGGCCACCTAGAACATTATTGCATATGTACATTGAAGGTAGATGCAAACACAGACACAAATTCATGTACAAGCACACATGAATACATGTGGGAATGTTCACATGCAAGTAGAATTTCTTGATTAAAATTTATGCCTACATTAACATAGGGATACTGTCAAAATTTTCCCCCATAGTTGTACCAGTTTGCCCTCTCACAGTTGAAATATAAAACTCCAGGTACCCCACATCTTGAAAGACTTCATGTTGTCAATCACAGTCATTCACTTGTTCATGTCTCTGCTTGTTTATTTATTTTTGGTTATTGTATTTGAATGTGATAGACTATCTATTATAAGAGTTTTAATTTGCTTTTCTTTGATCATTTTGTTTTGGATTAAGTCACTTATCCAGCACCACGAAGCCAAACATACTGGAAGGTATTTCTAATGGCAAATCTCTCCCCAACATTAGATTGAAAAAGCACAGAAATATAGAACAAGGGGGGAAAAAAAAATCTTTGTTTCTTCAATTTTTCAGAATGCCTTCCTTTTAAAAAGTTGTTCAGAATGAATTTCCACTCTTTCATCTGATATGCTGATTTGAGTATTCATTACAGAATATTGGTTATGTACTTTAGAAACTACTTGGGAACATTACATGACAGCTGTCTTCTTAATACCTTCACAGAATGAGTTCTTCTATTTCAGGAAACTACCCCAGTGATCCCAATACAGCACCATAAATAAATATGTAAATCTATTTCAGAATCATCCAGAGACTGTATGCTATAGATGTCTGTAATTCAAAGTACTTGCCTGCTAAAATATACACCTATACACAATGATAATATGCAAATGGATTTAACTTGATATAATTAAAGCAATTAAAACTAATGATGCAATAAAAATAAAAGACAGGTAGATAGACATACCTGCAAAACTTATTCACAGTAATAAGCATTTGGCAATTAAATTTTTCTCAATAACGATAACAATTTTCATTTTAGAACTTTGTGCAATTCACTAATTTAAATATTTATGTTTTAAAATGAACATCTGCTTGCCATAAAGTTCATTTTTATTATTATAACATTAGTCATTGACTGAGAAAATTTCTTCCTGCAATGAATGAAATTAAAACAGGGGAAAGATTAAGAATGCCAATATTACCATTTTGGGGTAATGGTTGAGGATGTTATTGTAAATATAATAATCTGTTGCATAAAGTAAGATATTACAAGAAGAAGAATGAATGCTTTGATGTATATGTAATTTTAAATTATTAAATAGGGAGGGGGGAGGTTTAGGGGGAGGGAGGGTAATGGGTCGGGCCACATCTATGGTGCATATTTTTATCTATAAAAAAAAAATTAAAAAAAAAAAACCATTTGGGTTTTGGCAAGAGACTTTAAATACTTGCCCCAACAAGAAGGGGATTAGTCCTATTAACTGCCAAAAAGGGAGGCACCTGTTTATTTTTACGGGAGAAGTGCTACTTTTATGCCAACAGATCTGAGATCATGCAAAACAAGATCAAAACACTCCAAGAAGATCTAGAAAAGAGAAGAAAAGAAATTCAAAGGGAGGCATCTGTTTACTTTTACAGGAGAAGTGCTACTTTTATGCCAACAGATCTGAGATCAGGCAAAAAAAGATCAAAACACTCCACGAAGATCTAGACAAGAGAAGAAAGAAATTCTAGAAAATCCCCTCTGGACGGGCCTACATGGTTTTTCACCCTACCTTCTTCCCCTGCTACCCTTATTTACCCTTCACCTTTGGGCCCTGTATCCCAAAAAAAAAGGTTAGAGGCAGTTAAATCAGGTCGAGATCCAATATCACCGGCTCATTAACCAAGAATCTAACTATTATTCTTCACCGCCCTCCATAGCACCAATGACGGGTAAAATTCCCAAAGCGCGGACAACCTAAGACAGGATATGGAGAGGCTGCATGGTGGATTACATTCATAGTACCCAAAGATGGGTAAGATCACTCTGCATTCAGTCAACCTAAGACAGGGACCAAACCATTGATGTTTGTATCCCCATGATGGGTAAGAGCAGGCAACCTAAGACAGGGGCTATGTTTTTCCTCTATACAAAAAACAAAAGAGGGAATCGTTGGGCCCTGCCATGTGCCTGAGACCTAGTGCAACTTCCCGAGCCTGACTAGAAGCAGATCCATCGAGCTACTTCCGCGTAGCAACGACTCAGCAAGCCCCGGCCTGAAATTGCCTCTACCTAGATACAGCCAATGTGGTACCATGCCACTGGCCCGACCCTGTCACGCACCTCTTCCCCCGCCTTCTTTCCCCGCCCCTTCTCCACAATAAAATAAATAAATAAATAAATAAAAAATAAAATAAAAAACAGATGGATGGCTATATAAGTTATTCAGCCTTTAAAAAGAAGCAAATCCTGCCATTTGTGACAACATGGATGAATAAACTTGGAGGACATTATGGTAAGTAAAATGAACCAGGGACAGAAAGATAAGTACTGCATGATCTCACTTACATGTGGGATATAAAAAAGTTGAACTCACACAAGCAGAAAGTATTAGTAGAATGTTGGTTACCAGAGGCTGAGGAGGGAAGAATTGGATAGAGACTAGTTACAGACCCAAAATTTCTGTTGGACAGGATTATTAAGTTCAAGAGAACTAAAGTACAGTATGGTGACTGTAGTTAATAACAATATATGAGATATCATATACTTGAAAATGGCTGCATTGATTTTAATGTTCTCACCACAAAAAAAAAAAAATGTAAAATATGTGAGGTGATGTATATGTTACTTAGTTTTATTTAGCCATTCACAGTGTACACATACTTCAAAATATCATGTTGTACACCATAAATGTATACAGTTTTTATTTGTCAATTTAATTAATGAATGAAATTTAATTTTAAAAGTTAACCAGAACAAAAAAGAAGACTGACTATCACATTTTCAGGAGAAAAATGTGATGTTCACAAGTAATGAAAGTAGACCTGGGTACTTCAAACACATTATAAAGTTTCAGCAATTAAACTACAAGGAACTATAGCCAAGATCTGAAGGCAGATAAATGGCATGGAATAAATAGGCCAGAAACACACCTGGTATGGAAAGGAATTTACAGAGGCGCCATCAGAGTAAGTGGGGAGTGACTTAGTCAATGTAGAAGGGAAACTATGGGGGAGCGGGCAAAAATTAGATCCTTCTCTCCCACAATAAACAGACACACACACACACACACACACACACACACACACACGTGGAACGGTATAAATGTAAAATTTCTTAAATTAAATTGTAAAAATCTTGAAAGTGGGTGAATGTATAATCTAAGGATTAGGAAGATTTTCTATGCATAAACATAATGGAAAATACCAGGGATACCAAAAAAATGTATACACACATTAAGAGATCTTGTTGGAAGTAAAATCAATCATTCCCAAAAAGTATACTGAATGCAGATAAAAATGGATGTGCATATTTGTGTACACTTGACTAGTAACCAAACCTTCAATTCAACTTTAAAAAGTAATACATAGGTAACATTGCTTAAAATGTATGTATATGTATGTATGTATGTATATATACACATACACACACACACACATATATATATATATGGCACCTCTATATTTTAAAAAATAAAAAATAGGTTTAGCTACATAAAAAGTTAAACATTTCTATTTCAAAAAGCAAAATAAAATTTAAAAGCAAACAACAAGCTGGAAATACAAATTTTTTCAAAAGATGATAGATAACATATCAACATACATTGCATATAATGAACTCGTAACCTTGGATAAAACTCCATGCATGGAGTGAATTTTTCTAAGTTAGGTGCCCAAATCCACCTCTCCTCCCCTTTGGAGGAAATCCCACAATGGACTGGCTACTACCCATCTGGGTTTGGGGGCCACATTGCAAGGCCATATGTTCTAAACACAGCCAATCCTCTGCTCCCATCTGAGCTTTTGCATCTATGAAGGTGGGAAGGAAAGGTATAGGAATGGTTAAAGATTATTCACAGGCTCTGTGGTGGCATCCAGAGGCCAAAGAAGTCATTGCCCAGTGGCCCTGGTGCCAGCAATTAGCACTTCTGGTGACATCAGTGGTCCTGGACAGACTCTTCCTGTGGCAGGATGTGGACCATGCCTTGTCCTGCAACACTAACCAACACTGGTTCTCAGACTTCACCTCAATTACAATCACCTGACACCCTTGCAATCATTTCTTTTCTTTTTCTGTTTAAAATAACTAAAGTCAGTTATCACTCTCTGTAACCAAGGATCCTGACCAGTACACTTCTATGGAAAAATGGTCAAAAGACACAAAATGGAAATTCACAGAAAAGGAAATACAAATTGTTAAGAAGTTTTGTTTTGTTTTGTTTTGTAGAGACAGAGTCTCACTTTGTTGCCCTTGGTAGAGTGCGATTGCGTCACAGCTTACAGCAACCTCCAACTCCTGGGCTTAGAGAGATTCGCTGGGACTACAGCCACCTGCCACAACGTGGCCGGGCTATTTTTTTTCTTGCAGTTCGGCGGGGCCAGTTTTGAACCCGCCACCCTCAGAATGCCAGGCCGGCACCCTACCCACTGCGCCACAGGCTATGCCCTCTTAAGAAGTATCTTTAAAGTGTGAACAATCTCACTGTATCAGAGAAATTATTTCTAGGGGAAAAAATCAATAATTGGGGGTTAAAATTAGCGTGTTTCTTGATTAACAATAATATTTTGCAGTAAAGACATGGAGAAATTGTAGGAATACAAATTTATACATTATTTTTGGAAAGCAATTTGAGTTTATACATGTATACCAAGCACTTTCAAGATGCCTTTATCTTTTTGGCATGTTAATTCCCATTGTAGGAATTTATCCAAATGTCATTTACACAGGCAAATATTTATAGGGATATTCATTTTCTTTTTTTATAAGTTAAAAAGTATAAACAAAAATTTTTTCAACAAAACGAAAATGGTTAAACGTACACATACATACAGTAAAATCTTTCTTAACTCACTTCCACTGAATCAACTTACCTGACTAGTAAGGTAAGGTACTTACCTTACTTCCTCTGTGAAATACACCGAACCCTCCTCTCCAAATTGGGTGGGCCCCAAGCTAGCCTGGAATATGTTTGTCTCCAGGCCAGTTTGTTTGCTCTTGGTAACTGCTGTTGAAATCAGGAATGCAAAAAATAAGACAGTAGTTGTTTTATGAAAATTAAATTGTATGATTTACAAAATTTAGCTTAAAGGAAATCAAAGGAAGTAAGGAAGAAAGGAAGGAAGGAAGGAAGGAAGGAAGGAAGGAAGGAAGGAAGGAAGGAAGGAAGAAAGGAAGGAAACTGTGTATGCAAGAAGGATAGTACAAATCTCCTGTCATAATTAAGGAAAAGAACTTGTTGAATAAATGTACATATGTTCTCAATTTTTTAAAAAATAAATTGAGAAATGCATGTGTTTTAAAAATAATTCCATAACATTTATTTCACTAATTCCTGCTGGTTATTTCACTTTGGGCTGAAGTGTGCAAGTGCTGTAATTTCATGAACAGAGTCTGAAACAATGTGGTTTCACAGGTGGTGAATTCAGTGGCTAGAACTGAATTCAGGTTTGGCATGGCTGAGGTGGCCTTGGCTTTTCACCATGTTGGAAAGATGGTACCACAGCACCAGGGTGCCCATGGCAAGAAGGTAGAGCTGGTGATGAGCAGGAGGACGATTTTGCTTCATGCTTCTCCTTCCTTAGCAGGAAGAAAATATTTTCCAAACCCCCTAACAGGCTTTTCTTTATGTCTCATTAGCAGGACCGGGTCACTAGGCAGGAGTTATCCCAAACTACTTTCTGGTAAAGGAGAATGGGATTATCATGACTGGTTTAGATCATCTTAGAACTTAGAGGGACATCTCAGACTTGAGGTTTCTAATAGGGCCAATTGCATCTATCTTCACTGAGCAAACCATTTCCACACACCCGACCAAAATCAGGGTCATTTTAGCAAGGACAAAGAGAGTGACTTTTGTGTAGTAGATAACAACAGTATCAGCCTCACCTTATTTAAACCTAATTTTTTCAATTACCCAACCAAGTACTGGCCTAAGCATGTAGCTTAAGACGATATTTCTATATGCAATTATTGAAATTATTAGAAAGTAGAATACAATACTTTATTTATAAGGTAAAAAAAGTTTATATATATGTATATATATATACACACATGCACATATATCCGCATATACATGTATGTCCATGTAGTATAGATACATACACATATGTACTTTTAAAAACTGGAAGAGAACATATAAAGAAGACTAAGTGCCTTCTTTGAATTTATGAGTTGGTTTTAATTTCTTCCTTACAGTTTTTTGCATTTTCTGGGTTTTTTCCAGTGGACACATATTGCTTTAATAAACTGAAAAAAGGCATTACTTTTTAGTGATTTTTGTGAAATAAAACACAGTCATGTCTTATATTTGTACGGCAGTTTTACATACATTATTTCATTTTCTTTAACTATAAATTTGGGATAAGAATAATGCTTCATAAGAAAAGTGCAATAGGGGGAGGTTTTGGTGGAGGGAGGGTAATGGGTGGGGCCACATCTATGGTGCATCTTAGAATGGGTACAGGCTATTGCACTAATGTACACAGCTATGATTTAACAATAAAAAAAATTAAAAAAAAAAGAAAGAAAAGTGCAATAATACATATAAAATGCCAGCAATTGCGCCTGGTAGGTAATAGATGCTCATTAAATGCATGCTATCATTATTACTTCACATTAACTCTGTGATGGAGGTCGGAGGAACACCATGCTCATTTCATACATCAGGTAAGGGAGGCTAAGCGGAGTCAGCGACTTGCCCCACCATTGCGCCATTTGCCAAGACCAATGCTCCTTTTAATTACACCATCAGTGCCTATCATCCATGGTATAGATGACACAAAAACATTATACTTCTAACTTCCTGTCTAATATTAGAATTTTGGTGAGACTAGGGTTTTAAAAAAACATAATAGATTTCTTGTTTGTCGTCGAGATATAATCTATGTACCATAAACTTCACCCTTTTAAGGTGTACTATTCAGTGGTTTTTAGTGTATTCACAAGGTTGCATATTCCAGAACATTTTCACCAACCCAGGAAGAAACCCCATACCCATTAAGGCACTCATCCCCTCTCCCTCAGGCCCCTGACAATCACTTACCTACTTTCTGTTTCTATGGATTTGTGTATTCTGGACATTTGCCATAAATTGAATTATATAATATGTGGCCTTCTATGTCTGGCTTCTTTCATTTAGCATAAGGTTTCCAAGGTTTATTCATGTTGTAGCAAGAATCAGTACTTCTTTCCTTTATGTGGCTGAATAATAGTCCACTGTATGGATAGACTGCATTTTATCTGGTCCTTCCTCAGTTACATACCAGACTTTTGGATACAGCCAATCAGGCAGTTACTAATCCAACCAGTATAGGAATCAGTAAAATGCAGGAAAGCAGTAAAATGACGGAACAAAATGGCAAGTAAGCGGCCTCCCCAATCAGTAAAATTCATTCCGTCTGATCCATCCAAGACTTTTGGACTTCTTACTTGCATCACTGCCTAAAAACCCTAATCATTATTTTCCTTAATAAAAATCAGACAGGCTTCTTTTAAAATTAGAAATACATATTTTTCCAGTGGACTTATTTTTTATTTTCTGTCTGTTAATTTGCTGGAAACCAAACATATTTCAACACTTTTGATAGCTGACCACTGGGGTCCTATTCAATTCTGGGGGTCGATGATTCTAGATTTTTGTTCATGTTTGTAGTTATCACTGCTCCCATCCAAATTCTTTTCAAGTCAAAGAATTTAGATGGGACTAAACTTCCTATGAGGCTGGAAAAAAGGGACAGTGGTATCAGATGCATCATAGTACAGCAGATTTACACAGCATTTCAGAGTTTACAAAGCACCTTCCCCATGTAATTTCTCATACAATTCCCCATGCCATACCCTTGTGTAGGTCAGGTATTTTAATTTATTAAGGCAGAAACTGAGATTTGGAAACTGGTCCAAGTTCATGGACAGGTAATAGGCCTGCTACTCCTGCTTCCAGAAGCCTGTGCATTGTCTTACCAAGCCATCCACTTCCTGTCACACTGGGGCTGTGGAGAGTATGCAGCTAAAGGCAAGTACTGATCACCAGTAAGCATTTATTTTGGTCACTAGAGTGACTGTTCACAGATAAGCCTATGCCCAATGGGAATAAAGGAAGGGTGAGGACAAAAGAGCCCAGTAGCAACCAGGCCGAGGCCAATACTCTTGCACTATATGAAGAAAAACACTCAGCACCACAAGCCTCTCTCACCGAAAGCTTCTGAGAAATGAGGCTTAAAAACAGTCTATGAGAGGTCACTTAGACTTTGCACTCCTGCTCCAGTTTCAGCCTTTGCACTGGAACATTCATTGGTGACATAATGGTCTTCACCCTGAGCTTCTACAGGTGTATGTTAAGTTTCTATTAAGGACCTGTGGGCAGAGAAGGCACAACACCACAGGTAAGCCACAAACAGAATATGCAATTGTCCTTGCTCACATTTTAATACTTTTTTTTTTTTTTAGACAGTCTTACTATGTCACCCTTGGTAGAGTGCTGTGTGTCACAGCTCACAGCAACCTCAAACTCTTGAGCTTAAGCGATTCTCTTGCCTCAGCTTCCCAAGTAGCTGGGACTACAGGCTCCTGCCACGAGGCCCAGCTATTTTTTTGGTTACAGTTGTCATTGTTATTTAGCAGGCCCAGGCAGGACTCAAACCCCCTAGCCTCGGTGTTGTGGCCGGCGCCCTATCCACTGAGCTATGGGCATTGCCACATTTTAATACATTTTGATGTTCATCAAGCCCTTTGAAGTTTTCACCACACTCTAAGATGTATATTGCCTCTTTTTTATTAACATCATTCCTTCGTATACATCAGCTACATACATGCGTGTGTATTTCACTGCATCACACCCACGATAAAGACCTTATTATCCCCACTTTACATATGGGCAGACTGGGCTCAGAAACATAGATAATTTGCCCAAGCCACTTCAGGGTAGCACCATCATTTAGACTCAGGTCCCTGCTGTTCCATATCTACTGTCTTCCTGCTAAAATGTAATACCTCTGTTCTAACTTAAGGTTTCAGTTGAAACCATTCCTAAAATTGAAATACATAAAACATTTGAACAAGCATTTTTTGTTTATTTGTTTTTCTTTTTTATCATTTGGGATTCATTCAGGGTACAAAGAATTAGGTTACACTGATTGCATTTGTTAGATAAAGTCCTTCTTATAATTGTGTCCCTCTCCCAAGAGGTGTGCCATAACCCTTCATCCCCCTCCCCCTCCACTCTCCCCATTTCCTCATTCCCTTACCCCACCCCTTGTCTGTAAGCATTCAAATTTCTAGATATACTTTATTTCTACATATGCTTCCACTTTATAAAGTCTTAAAACTGTCTCAATAAATGTAGTTGCAACCGACATAGCCACTTCTGCTTCCAACTTAATTGTTTGTTTAGATTGCATAGAATTGAGACTATCATGATATTCACACATAGAAGCAGATGCAAACGGTAATGTCTTTTAACAGTGGTTTGTGATCTCAAGACATACCTTGATTAAAAAGAGATGACAGAAGAAGCTTTATTCTGTTTGAAAAAAAAAAAAAACTAGTCACCTGCTTACAGAAGTTGATGTGTTAATTATCCCAGTGTTAAAAATTGGTACATTCTCATTTTAGTGTGCATGTTGTGCTTATTACAATGGCAATTTTAGTAATACTTTAAAATATTTATTTAATGTCTTAAAATGAAACCTTTCCAAGTCAATCTATAAATTCAGTGCAATCCTAATGAAAATCCCAGCAGGCGTCTTCAAAGAAATTCAAATAGATGTTAAAATGTATATGGAAATGCAAAGGACCCAGAATGGCCAAAACAATTTTGTAAAAGAATAGTAAGGTGGAAGGATTTATCCTACCTGATTCTCAGTCTTATAATAAAGACAGTGTGGTGCTGGAATAAGGGTAGATGTATAGACTAGTGGAGCAGAATAGAGAGTCCAAAAATAGAACCAAACTTATATTGTCAATTGATTTTTGACAAAGAAGCCAAGATAATTAAATGAGAAAATCAGCAAAATGGTGCTAAAACAACAGGATATCTGCAGGGGAAAAAGTAACCTTAAAACACATACAAAAATTAACTCAAAATGCAGCATATACCTAAACACAGGTGCTAACACTATTAAATTTCTGGAAGAAAACATAACACCAATTATGAAAGGCATAATTATGGCTTTATGACACCAATTAGAAAAGGCATTCTTAAACAGGACGCAAAAAAAGCACAACTCGTACAGGAATATATTTACTAAATGACATTTTTCAGAATTAAGAACTTTTGATCTTCAAGACCAAAAACTATTAAAAAGGCAAAAAGTCAAGCCAAAGATTGCAATAATATAGATGCAAAACATATACTTGACAAAAAGGTTTGTATTTATAACATGCAAAAGATTCTTACAACTCAGGAAGAAAGAAACAACCCAGTGAAAATGGGGAAAAGATTTAAACAGACACAAAATAAGTTATACAAAGGCCAATAAGCACAAGAAAAGATGCTCAGCATCACAACTCATGAGGGAAATGCCAATTAGAGCCACTATGAGCCATTTACCACACATTTAGCATTATCAAGCATTGGCCCAGTGGTGAGGAGGCAACTGGGCCTCTCATCTGGCCTGTGAAAATGTATAAAACGGGACCGTTTCATGTGAAGTTCAACATCCACAAGCCACATGATCCAGCACTCTCACTTCTAGATACTTACCCAAAGAAAAGCGCACGTTTACACAAAACTTTCAGATAACTGTTTATAGCCACTTTAGTCTAATAGTCAAAAACCAGAAACAGCCCGTGTGTCCATTAACTAGCATCTGGATAAGCAAAACGTGGTGTGTCCTTACAGTGAAGCCCTCCTCCACGCTGAGAGGAACTAAATATCAACACACCCCACAACGTGAAAGCTCTGTGCAAAGGACTATAGACTATGATCTCTTTTATGTAAAATTCTAGAAAAGGTAAAAACCATAGCAGTTTTTGGACATACTAAAATTAGCCAAAAATATTTAAAGTGTAATTGATTTATTTCTAGAGATGAAAATTAGAGGGACAAAAAATTAAGAGCAGACGAGCAGTTTCCTGGGGCCAGGAGGTGGGCCAGTGTAGGGGAGAAGTGGATGGACTGTGGACATCTGGGAGCAAAGCCAACTTTCAAGGGGATTGAAATGATCTAACTTGATCATGAACATGATTATACAACTGTATACAATTAACAAAATTCATAAATCTTTATGTTATGTAAAGTACACTTCAATAACACTATAAAGAATGGATCTTTAAAAAAGAATGGGGTGCCTTGTTCTATCAAATATACTTTTTAAATCCCTTCTTTATTGTTTTGTTGAGGTATATTTAAAACATAAATAAATAAATACATATATAAATAAATACAATTTTAAAATATATATATGGGATTCAAAACCTCTTAAAAAGAAAAGAGTGTATTTCCTTATGAGAAATAGCCCTAGGGAAATACACACAGAAATTAAGCCACAATATGTAAAACATTGCCTTCTTGTAGTTATTTGTCTTCCTTAATTTTTTGTCCCTCTAATTTTCATCTCTAGAAATAAATCAATTACACTTTAAATATTTTGGGCTAATTTTAGTATGTCCAAAACTATTGAATATAAATAGGCTCCCAGAAAAACTCTTTGTAACAAGAGATGATTCCATTTGACCATAGCCCTTCAGGCATTTATAGACAAGCAAGAGACAGATCGTTTGGGTTTGTTGGTTTGGTTTGGTTTGGGTTGTATTTTCCCCCCTTCATGCTTAGCTATTCCATCATGCTTTCCTACTGCCAGAAAGCATATTTATGACTCATCAGTCAACACCCAGTGTCAGATAATTAGCCATTAACATACTTCACCTGTACGGTGATGAAAACGATAGCTCAACTTGCAAGAGATCCCCTTGAAGATGAAACGGAAAGAAATTGTGGCCACATGTTGTTTCAAACCTGTATTCATTACACCTCCCCGCTGCATGTCATATGGGAGAGGCCAAACAGATGTGTAAAAATAGCTATTTAACGGCGGGGGGGGGTGCGGGGGGGAGGGGGGAAATACTGTAAAATTGTTTATGGCAGGACAGCAGGTTCTTATAGGCAAAGTAAATTACAAATAGATTTCTCAATTACTTTTTAAAGCCCGGTATTTGATTCTTATATAACAGTCAAAAATCAATTTTGCATGGAATTTATGTGAATGCCTCATTATTAATAAAACAGCGGTTGGCGGCTGCTATTTCTTCCCCACAACAGCAGCACGCAGTGGGGAAGCATTCACGTGCCAGGCTATGCAATTCTTTATCTTTTTATCCTCTGGTTCAGCATCATAAAAAAGAAGGGAAGAGATGAACTCCAAGCAAATTTTATTTTTTTTTAATTATTTATTTTTATTGTTAAATCATAGCTGCGTACATTAGTGCAATCCAAGCAAATTTTAGGCATAGGCTTTTGGCAGCACTGTTTCAAGGGGACTATCAGGATACTCTGACAGTACTTGGAGGTGGATGTTGGAAAAGCCCACTCCCTGCTCCTGCTGTACCCTGGAGGTCTTTTTAAAAATTAAGTTGGAGTCAAATAAATCTAGTCATTGAACTCCACCTCTCACTATATTCCTAACACACCCCACCTCAGTACTAGAGTTCACTGCCGACCACATGAATTGATTTCAAATGATTGGCCAGTGGCGCTTTTCTCCAAATTGCTTAAAGACTACTACTAATTTCAGAAAGAACCTGTTCCTGACCCAAACATTCTAAGCACATAACAAGTATGTTTGTCTCCAGTTCACAAGTAGGGAAACTGAATTCCATTAATGTCCACAGACCATAACACTCTGCTCCCTGTCTTGCACCTGACTCATTAAACCACGAATATGCCTCCCTTCCCAAATGAACAGGAAGTGTAGCCACTCCTCTGGCTAGCCTTCCCTAAACAACTGGGTGACAGAGCAAGTTAAACCACTGTTTAAGGCCATGTCTCTTCACCAGTAGAATAAGAAGATTTTCAAAATGATCTGAGGTTTCTTTCTGTTAAGACTCGGGGCAATGAGAATACATCATTTTGGTCCAATCACATGTGAAAACCAAAAAGAAAATTCTATGTTTTGTCAACAACATAGGGAAACACTCATCTGCGGAAGTTAAATACAGCTCAAAAGTAGCTGCCTAAAAGTCATCTACACCTCAGAAATGCCAAAAGGGAGAAAGGTCGGGAGATAAACTGGGTGCATGCAGGGTTATTTCCAGAAGCTGATTTTTTTTTTTTTTATTTGAATCTCTGCTCAGTGCATAATTACATCTGGTAACTCTGAACCATGGTGAGCAACAGTCTTGCCCCCTCAGCTTCCTTTTCAGCAGCTAATTAGGAACATGGTGTTAACACAATCATTAAAAGCTGTGGTGAGATCTAGTTTAGAAATTTATATTTCAAACAGACATGCATATCAGTATGACTCCTTGCGGATATGGATCACAAAAAGTTTATGTAAGAATGAAAGTCCATGCCACAGAAAAATGCATCCTTGTGCTTTCTGTCTGTCTCACTGTGACAGCCGAGACTGAACAGAGGAACATGAGTGGGGAGGGAGAGAAAAAAAACAAAGATGAACAAGAAGGTCTTATCCATGGATTTCTCTTTGAGGATGAGATTTGACATTACTGGGGGGAAAAGTGGCTTAAACAGTATTGATTTATTACAGAGTTTTTAAAAATTGCCTTTCTACTTTTCTGCTAAGTTTTACATGATCTATCTGACTTATCTTCATGTCAAGTCTGACATGAGAATCACACAGTTGATCCAACTGAAATCAGTAAAATCACAATTCTTTGGGGGACAAAAATGAAGAACACTTTTTTTTCTCTAAGTCAAAGTCACATTTAGAGAAGTTCTCATGCAAGTGTTGCTAGTAATTAATTCAGTAATTAATGCACCCCTATCTGTGTCCATGCTCCTTGACCTCCAGCTTTGTAACTGCTCTTGCTACAGAGGCCAATCTATTTCCCCATCTGGGCTTGAACACATGACTTGCTTTGACCAATGCAATGATATGGACGTGACAGATGTGCCAGTTCTCAGCCTCCAGGGACCTTCTATGTTTCTGCCTGTGCTCCCCTATTTCTGCCATTGCCATCACAAGGACTTGCCTGGGTTATTTGTGGGTCCCAGGAAAAGGATGATGGACATGGAACAAAGTAAAGTCACCTATAGAGGCCCAAACTAGATCAACAAGCATTCAGGCACAAGAGGGAACCAGCCAAGATTGGCTGAACCTTGCAGATAAATACAGCAGAAAAAGTATCTACTGTTGTATGCCACTGTGATGTCATGGCATTTTGCTATGCAGCAATTTTATGGGAACAGCTCATCGATATACTAACTTCTCCTAATATTAGTTGATACTGATGATGATGAGAGCTTTGCCAAAGCTTCTTGAAAAATTCGTGACCATCTGGTCTTTCCCTACCTTTATTAGCATGAGCACTAGATTGCTTCTGAGTTATAATTTTATTCTTTTTGGTAAACAAACTTCCTCATGTTCTCTCAGCATTTTTGATAAGGAGTTCTCAAATTACAGTGTGGCCCAGAATCACCTAGAAGACTTCTAAAAACATGGATTTCTGGGTCCCACCACCAGAGTTGCTGATTCCATCAGTCTGGGGTCAGGGCAGGCCTGACAAGGTGCATTTATCACATGTACCTGAGTGATGCTGATGCTGCTGGTCCCAGGACCACACTGTGCAAACCACTCCCTTAGGCCATGAAGGGTTAAGCGTTAGGTTGCTGGTTCACATACCCATCTGTGTTTTCCCAAGGCACATTTTCCATCACCTTCTCCAGCTGACCAATAAATGAGTGGGGCCAGAGCCAAGATTCCACAGCCTTCCAGATGAGTTCCCTCTGGAAGAGGCAGTCTTTGCAGCAAACAGCAAGCAGGGTTACCACACCACACAGCAGGGACTCAACACCACCCTTTGCCCTGAATTTACAGTTATTCCAATGAGTTGGGAAGTTTCCTGGCTTCCATCCAAGACACACGGATTTAAGAGATTAAAAGAGAGTTCATAGTTCTTCTCGTCGTCCACCTTAAAGCATTTGTTATTAAATTTCTCATCTTAGAATTCAAGAGTTTTACTGTCAGGGAAAAATCTTAACTCTATCTATTTAAATGTGTGCAATCAATTTCTCTCCGAATCCCCACGGCAGGTATTCTCATTTCTTCCCACTTGATGGGTATGCAGTGATTCCCCCACTGAGAAATCAGAACAGCTTTGCTCACAGTGCAGCTCAACTCTGCCTAATTTTTTTTTTTTTTTAGAATGGTCTTACATTAAACTTGAACTCAGACACTTGCACATGGATTGTTAGTACCAGCAAGAGTTGCAGGAATCTGAGTCCTTGGCGTGATCTTTACTTGTGGTGCTGCCTCAGAAAATTATACCAAATTAAAAAGCCACCCCTCAAAACTTAACATTTTTAAAATGCAATAGGGAACTAGTAAGCAATTATGAACAACCAGCCAGCCTCTTTTACCTTTCATGTCCTCTTTTTTTCCTTTCCTTTTTTTTTTTTTAAATAAAGCATGGTTTTCATCTGCTAACTGCTACATTATTCTAACTCAACAGTTGTGCTTTGAAGAAAGGTAGGGTTGCCCTTGAGGTGTGTGAACACTTGTCTAGGGAATGTCTGGCACTTTTCTGCTCATAGTCTGGAGTAGTGGGAATATTTCCAATCTGTTTTGGGGAAGTAGTTTTGCTATATTTTGAAAACCTGTGTATTTTTCAAAGAATTTTCATAAGAATGTTGATGTTCAATAATTCATTATCAAGAACTATTTTGCCTATAATTAAGGTTTGTATACTATTTGACATATTAAAAACTAAAGTTTGTTTTCACTCAACAGATATTTATTAAGCATGTACTACACACAGCCATTGCCCCTGGCAAGTGAGATAAAAAAGTGAAATATCCTCTCATTGTTTTCAAAGTGCTTATAATTCTTTTGATGAAGCAGATACCAAATGAATAACTATTCCTGCCTTCACTCAGCACATATGTACTGAGTGCCTATTATGTTCTGTGCACAGTGCTTACTGTATAGTAGAACACACAATGATTTTTAAAAAGGCAGACTTGATTCCTGCCCAAAGTTTAGTCTTATGAGGAAGTCAGATAGTTACCAAAAAAAAAAGTGTGATGAGTGTTATGACTTAGGACAACCATGTGGCAAGAGCCTAGGGCAGGAGGTCTTGTTTCTGAAGTTCAGAGAAAGCTTTTGGAAGAAATAACAGGTCCTGAAAATGCAAAAGAGCAACCTGTGAAAGGAAGAAGGAAACAGGAGAAGAAAGAAGAAAAAGATCTGAAAAGGGCTAATGGTTGGAAAAAATTGATATTGAACTGAATTGAAAAAAATTGAAAAAAAAAATCCTCAGTTTTAATGGGGAAGCACAAATGAGTATTCATAAGAGCTGAGATGGAAAGGTGGTAAGAGCCATGTTTAGGGGTCTGGACTTAATGGTAACATGTAGTCATTTAAAGATTTTATGCAGTAGAGTGACATAAGGTTTGGGTTTAGTGCAATACTTTAGGGCATAAGTTAATGATACGGTTGATCCTCGTTATCTGCAGATTGCACATTTGCAAAGTTGCCTACTCACCAACTTTTATTTGTAACCACAAAATCAGTACTCATAGCACCTTTGAGATCCTAAACACACACATACACACACAAACACACACACACACACACACACACACACATAGAGTAGCAAAACATTTGAGCCACCCAATGAGCACATTCCCAGCCGAGATGTGAGAGCAAGGTGACACTCTGCCTTTGTGTTTAAATCTTATTCTGTAAAGTGTTCTTTTCATGGTCTGCTTAGTACCACTTTTTTTATATTTTTGAGCTTTATGTTGGTGATTTTACTTTAAAATGATGCCCAAGCACAAAGACCGCTGAAGTGCTATCTGGTGTTGTGAAGAGCAAGAAGGCTGTGATGTGCCTTATACAGAAAGTCCATGTGTCAGATTGAGCTTCCTTTAGTCATGAGTTATAATGGGGCTGGCTGTGAGTTCAATGTTAGTGAATCAGTGGTATATATTAAATAATATGTCTTTAAACAGAAGCACAAATAAAACAAGAAAACATATTCAATTGACAAAAATGTTGACCAGAGACTTGCAGGAACGCAACCATCTGTTTCCATAAGAGCAATGGTTCAGTATTAGCTAATTCACGATTTGCAGAGACTTTATAGAACATAACTACCATGAATAATAATAATCAACTGTATATTGGCTGAAGCTAGGCTGGAGACAGGCACAAGCTGGAGAGATTTCTCAGGCATTATGCTGAGAGATGATGATGGGCTTTTTGACTAAAGTCTTGGCAGTGCAGATAAAGAGAAGGGATTTAGATTCAAGAGGAATGGATAGGATTTGGTGGTTGTTTGAATGTGCAAGGTGATGGAGGGGAAGAATCACTATGAAATTCAGTTTCTAGTTTAGGCAATTAAGCGGACAGTAACACCATGAGACACAGGAACCCTGTAAGAGGACTGAAGTTCATTTTGGGGATATGTTAATTTAAGATTCTTGGAAAGTATCCAAGTGGAATTGTCATGTTGGCAGTGGGATCTGCATGTCTAGAGCTCAGAATAGAGTCTAGATGGAGAATACAGATTGGGAAGACAGAGAAATAAAGGTCCAACTGATAAGAAGAAAACCAGAAAAGGACCTTTCATCATAAAAACCAAAAGAAGAGATAGGATAGCAATGTTATATGCACTGTGAGGGCTAGCAAATAAAGACCAAAACACGTTAAGTGTATTTGGCAACAGGGAGGAAGTTGACAATCTCAGGAAGAACAGTTTTGATGGAATGTGGCAGAAGTCAGAAGGAAGTGGACTGGCCAGGGAGTCTACAATGGTAACAACACACAAGGGGGAGGGGGGATCTACAGGAAGGCTCCACGTGCTTTAGTGAAAAAATTAACCTCATTCTATTGAAGAAAATTTAATGAACAAATGAGTAAATTTTCACTAGGGAAGTGATGGTAATTAGGAGGTAACAGGGAAGGGATGGAAATTAGGAGGTTACAGAGAAGATGGAAATAAGAAAGGGGGGTGGAAAATAGAAAAATATGTCAAAGTAACAAATTATATAAAAACAGGAATAGGAAAAACGTAGTATGTCAGAACTTGAGAAAGCCAAGGCCGGAGGCATGATTTGACATACTTCAGAATACTACGCTATGAGTTATAAACAAAACAAAATAGTGTTCATGCAGATAAAGGATTCTGTTGGAAGACAGTGAAGTGTCCAAGGTATTTTATTTTAATTTCAGATTAATTTGAAGGTACATACAAAGGCCTTTTTTTTTTTTTAACCCCAAATCAAAAACACTATGAGAAAAAAAAAAAACCTACAAGTCTGTTGATTTTCTTTCATGCTAAACAATAAATATGTCTCCTCACTGCCAGTGGAGGCCTCTTTCTCTTAAACCAGACTACTATTCTCATGGTGAATCACAGACTTTACTACAATGTTATATTCTTGAGTTGTCTGCTGTAGCTTTTAAGATATGAAGACTTTTGTTCCTTTTTTGGTTTTGTTTTCTTATTTATTTGTTTTTATTTCCATCAGACACTTTATTTCGTCCCTAACATGATCCTTCAAGTTAAGGTAACTCCTATCAAGTAGATAAGGGCTTCTGGACTGACTTATTTGTTGATTAAGCAACAAATAAAACAAATGTGCATCTCAGCTTATTTTTTTTATAAGCATGAGTGAGAAATTTAGAGAGCATGCTTTCCCTCTCCATTTTGATTTTTCCATAAACATTGAGTTGTCTCATGAACCTTGTGTAGATGCCAGGAACCTTAAGCTTCTTCTCTCCTTGGTTTGGTTCTCCTCTCAGGATAAGCTGGAGTGAGTGAGCAGGATCTAAATCTGTATCTAAACCTTCCTGGCGTGTATGCACGACAGAGCCTTGGACGTCATGGCAGCGCCACAGTCCTCTCTGTAGACAGTGTTGTCTGGAAGGACTCAGCCAAGGTGTAGAGATACCTTGTCTCTTCTGTATCCTTTCTGCTCTGTAGTATTTTCAGCCTCTCCTATGCTACCAGAAGCTGGAAAGTCCCATGGTGTGCCTGAATATTATGGAAACTCCCAATTGTATTTTTCCAAATAGCAATCTTCCTGCCTTCTGCCTTCTAATTCTGAATTTTTCTCTATTTGAGAAATGTTCCAGTTTCCCATTCTCCTTTGTGATCAATACCTGGCCTCTGCCTACAATCGATTCCTTCTCCAACTAGCTCTAAATCATAGTATCAGATAGAAGCTGTTCTCTGTTCAAAGGCTTAGGTCACAAAAACAGTCACAACAACACAGAAACATGTGCTTAACTTGCTTTTCATTTATGTAAGGAATTCGACTGAGTTGTTTTCTATGGGTCAGTGCTCCTTGATTTTTAAATATCCCATGCTTTCATAGAAAACATCAGAACATATTTGCACCAGTCTTAGGATTCCAGGTAATAAACCTCATTTCTCCAAAAACAACAGACCTCTTACCCCCTTTTCACAAACAAATTGCCCTAGTCTGAGTCTGAAACTAAAGGCATATTGATTTCTGGAGAGGTGTAACCTGCTGTGTTTAAACCAGTAATTAGGACAGTGTTTGTCTGGAAGGTCTGAAATGCAAATGTTTTCTAGACATTCTAGACTCCAGAGCCTTGCAGCTCATTCAAAGGACGGTCCTTGAGTATTTGCATCATGTGGGAACCTCTCAGAAAAGCAGGCTGCACCACAGACCTACTGCCTAAGAATCTGCATCTTAACAATATTCTCAGGTTATTTACACATGCATTAAACATTTGAGAAAGGGGGGAAAAGCATAACATGGTGCTTGGGTTCCAAGATTGTTCTTCCCAGGCAAAAGGGTAGTGTGGGAGAAAAAGTTGAAAATATTTTGCACATTTGGCTATAATTTTGACAACATTCAGGTCTTTCACGAAATTCACACCCCTGATGATCACCACCATCTTCCTGGGGGCTGGAAGATGTTGCAGCCCTCTTGCAACACAATCCTCCTTAGCTTCTTCTCCCAGTGTTTTGCTTACAACTCTGTCCACCACAAAGCTCATTTCTAAGTTGTAGGTTAAACCCCAGCCCCTTTTCCTGAATGACCTATTTCTCTAGTGTTGAGAATGCCTGAACATAAAATAAAATGGAGAAAAAGAGTAAGACAATCACATCTTCTTAACACTGCTCTTTTTTCTCCGTGACTATCTTTTATTTTGTATTTTTAAATTTCAAACATATATGAACAATAGCGACAACAGTATATTGAACTTTAATATGCTTGTAACCCACTTCCAACAATTATCATTATTCTGAGATTCTTGTATCATCTATATATCCATCCATTTCCCCAGTCTATTCTCAATTATAAATCTGGTAAAATTCATATGAATTCAAATGCACAAATTTTTTTTTTAATTTCAAATTAATATGAGGGTACAGATGATTAGGTTACATTGTTTGTATTTCTAAGGTAAAGTTCAAGTTGTAGCTGAGCCCTTCATCCAGAGGCGTGCTGTGAACCCTTACATCATGCACATGAGGTGAGAGCTCACCAATTAACATCTCTCTCCACTGTGAAGATGCATGTTGTCCAGAACATTCTGTGATAATGGAAGTCTTCTATATCTGTGCTGCTTAGCCTGATAGCCACTAGTCAGGCACGTGTGACTACTGAGCAATTTAACACATTAAACAAAGGGAGGCACATTAAAATATTAAAGAATTTATTTAAGCAAAGAGCAATCCATGAATCAGGCAGCACCAGATCTTTAGCCATTCAGATTCCACTGAAGGGGCACAAGGGGAAATCTTTTATAGGGTGAATGTAGAAACAAGGCAAGAAAATTATTAGATTGATTAGAGTGGAGCTGTAACCATATTTGGATTATTCTAGTGCAGCGGTTCTCAACCTGTGGGTCACAACCCCTTTATAACAATGAAAATACATCCTGCATATCAGATATTTACATTATGATTCATAACAGTAGCAAAATTACAGTTATGAAGTAGCAATGAAAATAATTTTACGGTTGGGGTCACCACAACATGAGGAACTTATGGGTCCTCCATTAAAGGGTCGCGGCATTAGGAGGCATTAGAAAGGTTGAGAACCACTATTAGTGGCAAGTCCCTAAGTATAGGTTAGTTGGTGGGTTTCTGATTGGTTAAGCTTACATTTCATTTTCCTAGAATATTACCATTATACTGAGATGAGTTTCAATTCACTCATGCAGGATCCCAGGATGCTGGAGCTGCCTCAGCATAATGGCTTACCCATTAATTCTTTTAACAAAATGTAATTGGTGTGACTGAGGAACTGAATTTTGTAAAATTCAGTGGCTATTTACATTTTAATTTTAATTAAAAGTAAATAAAATTCAAAATTCCATTCCTTAGCCCCACCATCCACACTATTGGGCAGTGTGGGTCTAGATGATTTTCTTGGGGCTCCTCATCTCCCTCCCTTTGGTTACTGCTCAGGTGGTCATGACACCATCATTTAATTTGCAAGTATAGCAGCTCTTGGGACTGCAAGTATATGTGTGTGTGTAGGAGGGTAGACATTGTATAGCAGGACATGATGGGTGTTTTTATAGTTACCTTTTCTATTATAGAAATCTTTTAGAAACTAAAATGCAAATGGAATTTTTGTTTTTTTAAACGGATTCTCACTATGTCACCCTCAGTAGAGTGCTGTGGCATCACAGCTCACAGCAACCTCAACCCTTGGGCTCAAGTGATTCTCTTGCCTCAGCCTCCCATGTAGCTGGACTACAGGCACCCGCCATAATGCCCAGCTATTTTTAGAGACAGGGGTCTCACTCTTGCTCAGGCTGGTCTTGAACTCATGAGCTCAGGCAATCCACCCACCATGGCCTCCCAGAGTGCTAAGATTACAGGTGTCAGCCACCATGCCTGGACCAAATGGAATTTTTTAAAAACATTCATAAGTGCTCTAAAAATCACCCCCCAGAAAATGATCACCTTATAATAACCAAAATGCAGGTAAACTGCTTTGAGATTCTTCTTCTTTCAGAGATGCCACAAGCATAGAAAGGAACAGCAACATGAGTGAGCCTTACCATCAAAGATTTGAATGTGTTAGAAGGAGTAATCAAATATTCTGATTGGCTAATAAGTCTGAGCAGGGTCTAATGGACCATAATTCTCTGTTCAGAATTTATGAGGATTCATCGTCATTTAATTAACAATATAAATATTAAAAAAACATTTTATAATAAAATTTTATAATTGTAATAAGATACCCTAGAGCATGAATTATGGGGAACTAATTTCCACCCAGCCTTGTTGAAACTGGACACGAATGAATATATTAAAATGCGTACTATGTCATGTCTTAGCACTTAAAAAATAAAGTAGCAGAGAAGTTCAAAATTCAAAGTCCCATTCCCTTAGAATATAAGCAAAGAAATTCAATGAAAATGTAATTTATTGAGTTTGAGTTTGTATTCATTTTTACACTGGTAATTACTTTACCCACCCAAGAGACAGTTATTGAAGAGGTTCAAAATATTAAGCTATTTTTTTAACTCTAGATTTGTAAGCTTTCACTCCTCTACAGAGACCACATTTTTCCCTCTTAAATCACCTCATAATTTAAGAATGCAATAATAATAAAATATTAACAGTCAGCAGAACACAAGGATTAGGCTTTTCTGAAGGGTAGTCCTGACTCTTCCAGTATTCACAACATGCTCAGCAGTGTGCAATGAGCTTCATATGTGACTTAAGTGACTATTTACAGTAACTCATGAAGTTTGTACTATAATTTACTGCTCACTTTACAGGCAGGAAAACTGGGGCTTAGTGAGTTGTCCAATGTCAAAGAGCTAATAACAGGATTCAAATCCAATCAGTCTAATCCCAAAAGAGAGCTCTCCAACCACACCCAACCTGTAGTGTAGTCAGTGAAATTAACCCAACTGACAAGAAACATGAAAACAGACAGTAGAATTTAAGCAGCCGCAGGCAGGTGAACTTGGAGTAATGAGGCAACTCCTAGAGTCTAGCAAGCCCCTCAGGGCTGAATAGAGGCTCAGAGTGTCACCTTCAGGTATATACCAAAGAAGTCCCCTCGGTTGACATGTCCAAAGATATTATAGCTCAGAAAGTGCTTCTGAACCTGGAGAGTCAAGGAGAGCTCAGACGTAAAGACCACATGCTGCTTCAGTGCGATCCTGAGGGAAAGGACAAATCCTCAGAGGTCCAAGCAGGCTGGCAGCAGGTGAAGATCAGGAGACTGGGAGCCCAGAGTGGACAGAACACTCGCAAAGAGCCTTCATCAATGGGGCTCAACATCTAGCGATCTGGGATCTGAGGCAGATATACACCATGAGAAGGAACCTCTGACGGCCAGGGATTACGATTGTGGATTATCCTAGAATGGTCTAGGATGCTGACAAGAGAGCTACCTGAGAAGGACTTCCCGTGTCCCTGCCCCTGTCCCACACCCACGCCCACACAACCACTCCCCTAAGGCCTGAGATGTTTCCCTTACTTCATGGGGTGAGGTGGAGATAACCGGTGGAAGAGAGCAGTGGAAAGGGAAGCAAATGATCACTCTTACAGAAAGAACAATCATGGACTATTCTATGGTTGCTCTCCATACACAAGACTTATAAGGAACTGAGTATGAATAATAATTGCTATCCATTATTGATACTAGGTTGTTTCAAAAGTTTTGTGTTTTTGTAGCTCCACATTTCAATAAATATTTATTCTACTGTGTCATGGTATATACTGATCGATGGAGAATTTTGTACTCTATACATTGATGCTGTTCATTTTTTTCTACTTTTGATTTTTTTTATTCTTTTCAGCCTATTACTATATGATGTCATTAAGCGATTTTTGGCCAATTTTTCTCTACAAATTCAAATTGAACCAAAGCGCTGCCAAAACAGCCCGAAAAATTAACCAGGCATTTGGCAATGATAGTAATGAACGCACTGTTCGACGTTGGTTTGTAAAATTTCGTTCTGGAAATATAGCCTCAAAGATGAGCCCCGAAGTGGTCAATCTAGAGTAATCCAGGACGAGGATTTGAGGACCCTGGTGGAGACCGACCCATCACAAACGGTGCGTGGGATGGCGGAAGAACTGGGTGTCAGCTCCCATGCGGTTTTTGATGGTTTAAAACATATTGGAAAGGTCAAAAAGCTCGAAAAGTGGGTGCCCCACGATTTAAA